>JACEIK010008112.1:4139-21178 GCA_018107945.1 Datura stramonium
TCTTTTTCCGGGCCTTTTTCTAGCATGTATGGCTTTCAAATACGCTTAACCAACATGCGAATAGGCCATCTATGTGTCGGGAATCTTACGGGGTGTAACAAGTACATAGGCAGATATGGCTAAAATACCATGCGGCTGGGCGTAAGAGTTTGAGTACACAAACAGGTATGATAAAGGTTTCATACGGCTGGGTGTACAATACATAGATTTCTAGAGTTCCCTGCAAGTCATGACTGGAAGGGAAAGCATAAGATCCTCTGGCATGTGTGTACAGTGATGTGATGGAGGTGTTTTTCCGATATATCTCCGATGGATGATTATGAGAACGAGATTGTACGAGTATGGTTTAATTATATATACGGCTGTAGAGACTGAAAGGTATAGGTATACAAGTGTGATATAGAATATACCGACATGAATCGGGTTTGAGGTGAGAAACATGTTTGAAATATAGTATATAGATATATAGTCTAGGTATGATACTTTATGGTATTTTCGTGTATGAAGATAGGTATGTGCATGCACTTTAATGTTTTGAGAAAATCAACTCCCTCATTATGTTTGATGACTTTTGTGCATTCTTGTATAGTTAATTGGTATTTGTGATTGAATGTTGCTTAAAATGGGTTTGTGGGGGTATGGAAGGGTACATGATGGGTTCAATATAAAGTAGCGAATTATTGGGAAATAGCAAGGGGACCCTGTTAATTAGTGTACTAAATTTGGGAAGATCAGAAAAAACTCTATAAGTCATTTAGTAGATTAATAAATGGTAACAGACAGACTTAGTCGATTATTTAAAAGTGATAAAAGAGGTAGATGTGTTATAAAACTATATGGAGGAATAGAACGGAATGAAATCAGAAAAAATCGTCTACTGACTGATCGAAATAGCACTACAGTAGGTACATTACCACCACAGCAGGCAGTGACTTGAGTCTTCACTACAGCGGAAATAAAGAGAGGCATATTGGAGATAATTGATGGTTAGAACACTAGGGTAATTTCACAAACCTTGATGAGACTTAAGAAAAGATAATGTAGCTATTAAAACTAACGGGGAGTTATATAAGTGTAATAATTATTGAATTTAGTGATCATTGGTTGTATGTTGATTAAAATGCTATTGTGTTAACTAACCTTAGTCCGCCAATGATTCGTAGTGTGTGGTGTACTGATACTATCTTGCAACACATTTTTGATATAGGTTGTGGCAGGTTTGAAGTCCTTGATTGTCATGGAGTACTCAACATCAGCTTCTGTGTTCTTCTTCTCAGGCGAAGCTGTGTCATTTGTCTTGTCATGTTTTCTATTAGCGCTCTTGTACCTGTCTAGAATAGATCTAGGGAGAGCCATGGTTCGAAATTCTTGTATTGCTATTTCAAACTTTTTTTGAGTTGTGTAAATTAATTAAAATTCTTGGGTATTGATTATAACGTTTCGCAAGGGTTCTCCTATCAAGTAGGATCGATGTAGGTGCCCACACGACCCGCTTATTTAGGTCATGACATGGTATGCTGATAAAGCAAAAACTGTAATTCTTAGCTTGAAAAAGTATAAATGAAACTTGAGAATTAATTGAAGAAGATGAAAAAATTGAAGATGTTATTGTTCATTAGTATATCTTTTAACATATTGTTTTGGTTGTTCAAATGCTAATGGCCTTGTGTAAGCTTGAATCGTCTTTGCGTAACATGAAACTAGTGATTGTAATGTGTAATTAGTGAATATGGGATATTCTTATGTACTATATGAAATCATTTTGTGTAATATATGGTATTCTTTTTCATCTATGTGAAATGACATTTGTCTTTGCAGTCTCTTCATTTGCATTTTTAATAGAATAACCATAAATTCAAGATTAAATCACAATATGTTTATAAGACAAAAATATCAAACAATGCAAAATGGCAAATATTAGATCAAACTTTACCCAAAATACACAAATTAAAGTAGTATTACTAGCCTAGAATCAATCACTATACATAACTACTTGACCTGCAAGTCAGTCTCCGTGTTTAGTAGCATCAAAATACATAACTTAAACTCGGTACTACCCTATTCTAAACCAAAAGAGTAGCTTAAAAATAGTTCTAGCCGCAACTTTTTCTAAACACCTCCAATTTTCGATAAACCTTGTGATGAAGTTTGTAACTTGATATTTATATATCTAACCAATGCACTTTTATGTTGAAAGCTGACTTTCTATGATAGTCTTTTTTCCATTCCGTTTGAGATCTATAGTTAGTGCATAACCAAGGTCACCAGTCATGACAAATGAACTTGTCAAGTTTTCTTGTGCTCCACTCTTGATTATCCTACTAGTAGGTCTTTCTTTCCATGAATTAATAAAAGAGATATTACAATATTTTAAAAAGGAATAACTGATGAGATAAATTTATTAATGCATTTTATCATTACCTCAAGACAAATAAAGCCACTTTTGCTCAAAAATACTCCATGACCAACTTACCTTGGCCTCTTGGATGCATTTTTTGCACCCTTTTGGTGGCCATTGTGACTTTTCATTGTTGCTTGAGAGGACTGAGATTGACTTTCTGTTTGATATTGCTGAGAGGACTGAAATTGATTTCCCTCTTGAGATGACTGAGATTGATGCACTGATTGAGATAGTTGAGAGGACTGAGCTAGATGCACTGCTTGAGATGGCTGAGAGGACTGAGTTTTCTGCCTACGATTTCCTTTTCCACTGGTGGATGCTTGTGATGTAGCAATTCTTTTTGAAAATAATAATTTTGAATTTCTTAGAGATGTAAATATAATATAAATAAGATTTAAAACACACTAATAGAAATATAATGTACCTCTAAAGTGACTGGAAATTTGTTTGGACATGTTCTTCTATTATGAATTGTTGACTTACAAATTCAGCAAGTCATTATTTTTTCCCTCCTTGAAAGCATTTCAGAATTTGGTACCTTCCCAAGCTCCTTTTTTCTATCTTTACTAGGTCTTCCTGGCATTGTCTTAATAGGAGGTGGCTCAAATTTTGAATTTGATGTCTCAGGCCACATCTTCATATTGGTTATTGATTGTAAGAAATTTCTATAAGCTTTCAGGAAGGTATCTTTTTTATACCACCTACAAACTGAGCCAAGGAGATTGAATTTATCATGATGCATGTCTGCTATAGCATGTGCACAAGGAACTAAAATCAGTAGCTTAAACAATAGCTATAACAAGTGCAAAAAGAAACTGAAATCAATAGCTATAACAAGTACAAAAAGAAACTGAAATCAGTAGCTAAAGCTAGCTATAAATCATTTACAAACTTATCTATAAATCATTTAGATACTTAACTATAAAGTACATAGCAAACTTTGCTAAAAATCACTTAGTAAACTAGCTTTAAAATAGCTATAACAAGTGCAAAAGGAATTAAAAATAACTAAATCTAGCTTAAAATAGTAGCTATAACACGTGCAAAAAGGAACTGAAATCAATAGCTAAAGCTAGCTTAAAACAGTAGTTATAACAGGTGTTACAAAATTAGCTAACAGTAGCTATAACAAGTACAAAAAGGAAATGAAATCAATAGCTAATGCTATCTAAAAAAGTAAAAATCATTCACAAATTTAGCTGTAAATCAGTTAAATACTTAGCTAAAAATCACTTAGTAAACTTAGATAAAAATCAGTAGCTATAGCAAGTGCAAAAATGAACTTAAATCAGTAGCTAAAGCTAGCTTAAAACAGTATCTATAACAAGTGCAAAAAAAGAAACTGAAATCAGTAGTTAAAGCTAGCTTAAAATAATAGTTATAATAAGTTCAAAATGAAACTAAAATCAGTAGCTAAAGCTAGCTAAAACAATAGCTATAAATCATTTACAAACTTACCTATAAATCAGTTTGATACTTAGCTAAAAATAATAAGGTCAGTTGATTAAAAAAAACTGAAAACAAGTGCAAAAAGGAACTGAAATGAGTAGCTAACAATGTTTGGAAACCGTAGCGAAAAACAAAGGCTAAAATTCATACCTTTTGTATGTCATTTATAATAGTCAATACTGCTCCTTCATCATTGATGTCCGAATCAAATTTCAGGATCCTCAAGAACCAAATCCAAGTATCTTTAGTTTCAATTCAACTTACAACCCATGTTATTGGAAACATCTAATTATTCTCATCCTTTGCAATAGCAATAAGCAGTCGAACCTTAGATATCTCATTTAAAAAGCAACTATCTAACCTAATGCACTTTCAGCAATCCTCAATAATTTTTTTTTCAAAGTTGAAATATAAATATACAAAGACTGGATGAGTTTTTTTTCATCATCATAGTTTATCACCTTTACCATACAAGTGCTTTCTGAATTTGATTCAAGAAGAACATCTTTGTTGTCATAGACTCTACAAAACTCAGCAATATGATCACTCTATACCTTTTTAAATATCATTTTTATGGCCTTCAAACACACAAACATACCGACACACAACCCCAAATCTTCCTTAATCATCAAATCTTGTATTTTCACTCTTTTATGTAAGTTTTGAGAAATAATTCTATTTTTATAGTACTTAGCCAAAAACTTAGAGTTGCACATTGTATTGGTATTGATCCTATAGCATTTGTGTCCAAGTTTACAGGTTCTAATAATGAAATTGAGAGATTTAGAGTATTTGCTTGCATATATTATCGTAGGACAACCACTTGCTTTACATTTGACTCTAACTCTTCTTTTATCTTATCTAGTTGACAATCTCTCGCAATTGCATAACTGCTGACAGCTTCTCTAAATTTTTTTGACATTTCCAAAAATCATATTTAGTTGTCACACAACATGTTTCCATGTTGGACCATATGAGATCCTTTTGTTGTTCTTCCTTACTTTTAAAATAACAGATCTGTCAACATGTGATTCCCCCTCACTTTCACTATCAAAGTTGTTTTCATCTGACTATCACAGAAAGGCTTAAGTAATAGCTTACTAGAATATTTTTTCTTGACTCTGTCAATATCTTCAAAATGGGTATCTATGCCAACTGGTCCCATAAAATACTCAACAACTTTTTTCTTCCTTGGGTCTCTTTTTTCTTCACATATGCTTTCAAATCTTATTCAACTATATTGAGCTCTTCATGAACATCACTCCCATAACCATCCTCATCACCATAAAGGAAAACAATATCATTTTTCTCTAAATCTTCCTCTTCATTAGACAACTCAAATTCATCTTCCAATTCATTTGTGTTTCAACTTCTATTTCCTATCTGACTTGAGTGTTGGATCCCTACCATCAATAAGTTCTATTTATTACCTAAAAGTGCATTGAAACCTTCACCAACTTTATTGATAGAATATTTATTAGGTCCATCTACCCTATAGCATGTGGTCTCAAAAGACTCACTAGTCACATGTGTTTATATAATAAAAACTTCCCCTTTATGGCATATATAAATGTGCACAGTACCCCCATTAGGCAATAAATTAGCTAACAACAACAAATCTCCATCTTTCACCAATTCTACCAAATTTCCACCATTAGAAACTCTAATAAATATTTTGTCTACATTGAAAAACCCAAAATTTCTACAATAATCTTTCAACATTGAAGACATATTTCTTATTTCCCCCAATATAAACAAGCCTTACCGGCGGACCTACATACCAACAAGGTTCAAGGTCAATTATGTTGCGCTCTGACTTCTCTCTAGATTTTATCGCTCAAAAAAACCCTAAACATCACCATAAAGTTGGCGACGACAGGCAATAACATGGCTAGCGATGGTTGGCCACCCCTTACTAGAGAGAAACCACCACCATCAAACCCCACAACACCATCATACATCAAGTCATTCATACCAGAAAAGGATAAGACAGTTAACGCTATTCCAATCAAGGAGATCAATTATGCTCACGGCAAACCAATCATTTTATGGGAGGAAGAAGAAGTTAATTCGATGATAGAACAAGAGAATTTACAGTTTGCACTAATAGGTAAGTTTTCCTACGGATGGCAAAAACTTGATGAAATACGCAAGATTATTCCATTACAATGCGAGGTCAAGGTAGAATGCAAAATAGGGTTTTTGAGAGACAGACATATATTGATAAGATTGTCTACAATGAAAGACTATGTTCATATCATGTCAAAACTAGCTTACTTCCTACGAGCTAAGAGTGGATACTATCATATGAGACCACTTAAATGGAAGCCATGGTTCAATACGGAGGAGACCGCAACAATATTAGCATGTATATCTTTTTCATCATTATCACTAGAATCATTATTCACCATGGAAAAGGCGGTTGGAAAATCACTTCATGTAGATATGGCCACAAAGAATCAAACAAGACCTAGTTGTGCCAAGGTAAAGGTGGAAGTTGATTATAAAAGATTTTTCTAAGAGAATCAATGTATGGATAACGAAAAAGAGTTCTGGAAAAATACTATCATCATGGATTAATATCAATTATGACTATATGCCCAAGTACAATAAATCATGCAAACCGCAAGGGCATAAAGAATTACAATGTTATATATTAAACCTAGAATTGAAACCCCAAAAGAGGAAAAGAATGAGCAAAAAAGAAGCATGATATGAAAATAGGAAAGATGCAAGGAGAGAAATCAAGAGATAAAGAAGGAGAGAATAACCCAAAAGAGAAGGATAAGCAACTCCAAAAAATAACACAAAAATTCCCTAATCATGAGAAGAATTACAAAGGGTGGAATGTCATAAAGGATTCGAGAAATCTTAATGAATCTAAAAGAAAAGAACTACAACAAATAGGAAATAAGGAGAAACAACAGAATATAATAGTAATAACAAAAAATACTTTTGAGGTACTAGAAACAAAAGAAATGACTCAAAGTGCAGGCCAAAATTCAAGAAATAAAGCAAAAACATCAAAGTAGAGAACGAACGACATCCTAGACAAAATAGGAATAAATACATATAGCACAACAAAAGACAACACAAAGAATGAGCAACAAAAAGAATCATCTAAAATAGTAGAAGATGGAAGAAACCAACAGTCAACAAAGACTTATAAGAATAACAAAGAGGCAGGAAAAGAAAGGGTAGAGGAAGAAGACATAATAATAGCATAAGGGGATGAAACCTGATTACTGAGGATAATAGTCAGAAAGAACCTGCGGAGGAAAACAACAAGAATAGTAATATTCCAAGAATGCAAGAGGATAGTTTACAACTAGCTTCAGGAATTGTTATACCCCAAAAACTCAAAGATCAGACTCAGGAGTTGAAACGGAAAAAAATTAAAATTTTACATCAGGTATCAGAACGAGTCGTGAGGTGACCCGTGAGAGTAGCCCACAATTCATGATATGACTCATGAGGAGGCCCAGGTGATGAGCTTGAAAATTTAGAAATGGGATCCCCACGGACGTGACCACGAGTCATGGTCAGGTCCCACGACTCGTTAGGTCAATCGTGGGGAGTGATGAGTAAGAAAAGAGAAGAAGAAATCACTGTACGAAAAAGGCAGTGTACCTATCGGGAGGACCCCACGAGTCGTGGTCAACCACCACGATTTATGGGATGGGTTGTGACCAGCAAGGTAAAATTTATTCGAGGATGAGGTAGTGTACACAACGAGTTGTGACCATGAGTCGTGGTCACCAGTAATGGATCGGTGAGTCACCCGTGACGAGCCCAAATTACCTGACAAGCAGTGTACATGACGGATGATGCCACGAGCGTGGCCCATGGTGATGAGTCGTTATGTTCCTCGTGAGGACTACCTGACAGTTATTTTCTGCGAGTTCAGTAAGGGATTTTCCGTAATTCCTAATATCCTAAAGCCTAAACTACGTTGTTTTAAGTTATAAATGATGTATTTTAAGAGGGTTAAGTTCATCTTAGGCCATTTTCATATCCATGCATGTAAGAGTGATAGTTAGAGAGGGGATTAAGGAAAATTCTTCAAGGTTCTCTTCAATTCCTCTTGCGCAGTCAAAGAAGTGTAAGAATCAGATATAATCAGGTATGCAGGGTTATGAGTGGGTGTTTTCGTTCACACCAATGCCCAACCTCTCCTAATTCATGAAGTTTTGATTAAAAATCTTATGGGGTTTTATCTTAAATTTTGGGAAACTTTGATGATCTATCCATGGGTTTTTACTTCTCATGATTTACATCATACTTTATGATTCATGGTCAGATTTTACAACTAATTCAACTACAAATTTATTGATTTCAACTTCTAATAAATTATGCCTAAATATGCATGTTCTATAGTGAATTGAGTTATGATCTTTACCTCTATTGTTGATATTCATAAACCCATCATGATTTATGAGTCATAATATGGATTTATTCAAATGCCCATTTTGAATTTGTGAGTTAAAAAACCTATACGTGATTTACAAGTATGCATGAACCTCATGATTTACTAATTATGTTTTTGGCCGACTCACGGGCCTTAATCTCATAGCTAGTTCACGTACTTACAAGCATGCTTATGGTTATCATAATTTAAATAGCCCATGAATCTCATGCATATTATACTATGAGCACTATATATGTTTTGGGAGTAGTATTTAACATCGAATATATTCGGGGCCCAGGTTTCGTCCTGAATCTCAGAACTATGTGCCACTGTAAGACATGATAAGACCTCCCTTGAGACTGTTCCCTTTGCCCAAATGGGCCTTTTATGTGCAATATCACGCCCTCATGGTTCTACCCTTAGCAAGGTACGAACACCCTAGGGATACAGATTGGGCTCCATGTGTGCTCATATAGGGTATGTCGGTTATAAGAATCTCCCATTGTTCTGAATTTTTTTATGCATTATTATATTTATGTTAATTTGGCTCAAGTGATGATTTATAAAGTATCTCTTATGACTATGGTATTGAATGGATTATGAATGGTTTTTAAAACCTTGAGCCTTATGTTATCGTATGATATTCATGTCATGAGCATGTTGTTCTACTCTTATGATCTCTTATAAATTTTTATGTATTTTTAAATGTCTGTTTTTCTTACCTTGCATACTCGATACATTTCACGTACTGACTGCATACTATATGCTATATCGTTTCATGATACAGTCTCCGATCTTCAGACCCAACACCGTCAGTAGTTCATCTCAGAGTTTAGCATCCAGCTCTTGGGTGAGTCCTCATCCTCCGCGGACCAGTTTGATTTCAGTTATCTTTTCATGTTTATTTTTCTAAACTTGTTGGGTTAGTTGGGGATGTTGTCCCATCAACCCATTGGATATGTTAGAGACTTTTAGATTATATGTAGTACTCAGCTGTTATGTATGTAGTACGTTATGCTTACCATGTTATGTTATGTTTATGCTTTCGTTATGTCATTGTATTACGTATTCCGCTTTATTGATATTGAGTTAGATGGATGTTCATGCCATGGGTTGACTTGGAGTATATCGAGACTCCTTATTCCGTGTCGCGATCCGAGCCTCCGTTCGGATCGTGACAAACTTGGTATCAGAGCTATAGGTTTGAAGTGTCCTAGGGTGTCTGAAAGCGCGTTAATTAGAGTCTTTTTTATGGGTGTGAAGCGCGCCACACTTATGACGAAGAGGCTACGAAACGTTTAGGAAATATTTCCTTCTCTCATGATCTATGTCATTCGATGAAAAGTCTCCCCATCCTTCTAATTCATGTTATTCGAGATTGCAGAATCATGCTCCCCGAAGAGCAAATGGTAGGAGGAATGGAAATGGAGATGGCTACAAGGATGGCAACGGAAACGGGCATCAGCAGGCCTCGCCAGTCTAGGAGCACCATGTACCAGAGCCGGTTGCCCATGCTGAGTTTTGAGCAGCTATACAGATGCTCGCGCAGGCCTCGGCCGCTCAGGTTAATCAGCAGGCAGTTACACATGTTCTAGAAAATGACAATGCAGCAGCGGCTCGAGTCAGGGATTTCTTGAGAATGAACCTGCCAGAGTTCCTCGGGTCAAGAGTAGGTGAGGACCCGCATGAGTTCATCAATGAGATTCAAAAGATCACCCAAGTCATAGGGGTGGAAAATGGGGAGTGCGTTGATTTGTCCTCTTATAAGCTAAAAGGGGTTGCACATATTTATTTTAAATAGTGGAGAGATAGTAGGGAAGTGGGAGCATGCCCTATCGATTGGGAAGAGTTTCATGCAACCTTTTTGGATCGGTTCTTCCATCGTGAGATGAGGGAACTGAAGGCAGCCGAGTTTGTAAATCTGAAGCAGGGTGACATGTTAGTTCAGGTGTACACTCTGGAGTTCACCTGCTTATCCAACTATGCACCAGAATTAGTGGCAGACCAGAGGGCTCAGGCGAGCCGATTTGTGCATGGAGTGGCGGACTACCTGGATAAGGACTGTAGGATCACCATGCTGCATCGAGACATAGATTTTCCCCACATAGTGTTGCATGCCCAGCAGATGGAGACAGTATATCGGAGGCAGAGAGAGGCCAAGAGGGCCAGGACAAACAATTATGGGATTTCTAAGCCTAGATTGGAGGGTGGACAGCGCCAGCAGTCTCATCACAGGTCTTTTACTCCAGCACCATCATCATCTAGTACACCATATAGATCACGAGGGGATCGTAGAACCAAGGCTTCAGGTTCGAGGGGCCAGGTGTCATGCCCCGAGTTTACACCCTGAATGGAACACTGTACTTGAAGTCACAAGTGACCCCAAGTCAACCCCTTGTCTATCATACACTAGCATTCTGAGTAATATAAAAATACATACAGTGGAAATTTAAAACAAGAATATAAATACATGAAAGAGATATAGCTAATTCATAGTGTTTGAATACATTAAAACAACTCTACATGTCTGATATACCAATCTGAGTCCGAAAGCCACTAGGACTGATGAGTTGTTGGGACAAGCCTCCAACTAGCTCCAAATCTAAAATAGAAGGAAATGAAAAGATAGCTGAGATGAATAAATCCCCGTCCTCGGAGGATAAGGACTCACCAATCAGTAAAGCTGAGGTCTTCTATGAGCGGTCAGCTAACGAAACTGAGACTGAGATCCTGCAGTTGTATCATAAAATGATACAGCACAAAAGTATGCATCAGTACTTTGAATGTACTGAGTAAGTGAGAGGAACATAACACAATGGAATAAATAAAAGGAAATGCTGAACTGGAAAGACATGCGATGACTAATAAAACTACTGAATTGAATACTGAAATAACTGAGGTGACCTGATAGACCCTGTCTGATGGTCAAAGCGTGTTCTAAGTCTAGAATACTGATCTAAACTGAACTGGACTGAGACTAGGTTTAACTAACTAGTGGGAGAGTTTATAACCGACATGTAACCACGTGAGCTAGACGTGGAGACCGATGTATACACCCCACCGGTAGGACCCAATATACCTTGCCTGGGTATAAAGGCATGAACTGGGTGATCACAAAAGTATGGGGCCAATCAGGCCAATAAATACTGAAACCTACGCTGGCAATGTAGTTCTAGGAACCTAGGTGCGCTGGAACCCGGTCTGCTCGGTGCTAGGTCCTATTCCCACTTGATAACCTAAACTGAATACTAAGTTGATAGCTTGAAATTGGGGCCCAAGACTAGTCAGGGGTACATATCTGAAAGTACCCTGAGAGTCTTGTCGGACCAGATTCTGAAACTGAGTTCTAGACTGGTCAAAGCTGCTATCTAGAAGCGTCATAACCGTCCGAGAACAAGCTGAAGTTTGAACTGGGGTCCTAAGGGTGGTTATAGCTATATGTCTAAAGTGTCGTGACCGCCTAGTGGAGCAATAAACCAAATTCTGAATTTGATTCTGATAACTGGGAGATGATACTGACACCTCAGGAAGTTCGTAGTCAAACTGATCAACTGACTTTTCTGACTAACACTGAGTAATATCATATTCTAACTAAGGCTAGAAAATCATGTAGTTGACTGAGAATTTAGCATGTAAAATAGTAAGGGAATTCACTACACTGGTGAAATCAAGAGAATTCCAAGGTCTATTACTTCAACCTGAATTTCTAATCTGTTCTACCCTCAAGAACTAGGGTTGAAGTCAATGCATAGGGATAAGTGTCATTACTACCATTAGCTGATAGGAAAATACCCGTAATTAACATCACGATCATTTCACATGGATTAGACACGACAGTATCAGAGATTTCTCAAAATCTAAAGATTTCACCTATGAAAAGGGTGCTGAGGTTTGGGAACAATTAAAATTAAGTTTGAGATATGTGGGACCCTACAATATTCTGAGGTGAATTGGCAATGTGGCCTATGAGTTAGAGTTACCTTCGGATTTAGTATCTGTGCACTTAGTCTTCCACGTGTCACTGTTGAAGAAGTGCATCGGTGATCAAACCTTAGTTGTACCACTTGATAGTGTGGATGTAAAAGATAGTCTCTCTTACGAAGAAGTTCCAGTTTAGATTCTGGACCAGGTTGGTAGGCTGAGAAACAAGGACGTCGATTCAGTGAAAGTTTTATGGAGGAATTAGTTAGTAGAAGGAGCCACATGGAAAGCAGAATCAGACATGATGGCTAATTCTCCTCATTTGTTTCCTTTCAGCTCATCTTCAGTGTTAGGTATTAATTTAAAAATCTTCAGGGCTAGAATTCACTTTTATAGGAATAAAATCAATAAAGTCATGAACTGATAGAAATCATGTCTAAAATAATCCTAAATACCATGCTATGTGAATTCCAAGAAAATTAACATTCATTCCCTTTACATTCGAAATTCAGGGCTAGAATTCACAGAGAGATTAAAGAAGGATTTTGGGGGACATAAGGGAAGAATTATTCCCTTGTTGAATTCCCGCATACCTGATGAAGAAGCCTGAAGAAACTCCTTGAGAATCGAGGAGAAAAGGTCTGCCCTAGTTCTTGCTCTAAAATGCTTTGAGAGAAACTTTCTACGTTCTGTTTTTCTGAAGATTTGAGTGGGGAATGAGAAAAGAAACTGTTTATCCCCACTAATAAGTCTGAATTTATGTCCAAAATGATGTAGTTTCAAGTTTAGGAAGGTAGAAAATTACTAAAAGACCCCAGGAAAGTCACAGGGAAAATTGACTGCTAGTCCCCAGGGGGAACGCCACAACTCGTGCCCAGTGACCACGACTCGTGGTCATGGTCTTTGGGTCCACTGCCCAAAATCCCCTATTGGTCACCATGAGGGACACCACGACTTATGGTGTACCCTGACTCGTGGTGACCCACTCGTCAACTATACTGCCAACACCCATACTCTCCCATCTATTTTGAACCACGGGTCACCTAACAAATCGTGGCTTGGACCACGACTCATGGTGACTAATCGTGAAGTTCACTACCCAAATTCTCCTGGTCTTCACATTATCCTTGGCCACAGGTCACCTCACGACTCATGGGGTGGACCACGACTCGTGGTCACACCCGTGGTCACCCCAACCCTAAATTTTCAAAAATAAGCCCTAGGTCTCACCACGAGTCATAGAACGACTCATTCTATGACCCGAAGCAAATTTCCCAGTTTTCTCTGATTTAAGTCCCGGATCTAGTCCTTGAGTTTCTGGGGCATTACACCAGGGTAGCATGCAGATAGAGTGCACTTTCCCAGCTTGTGCAAGGTGCGGCAAGAATCACCCAGGGAGGTGCCTAATTGGCTCAGACGCTTATTTCGGGTGTGGCAAACCTGGACACTGACTTAGGGATTTCCCTTCAGCCAGATCAGGGGGCGGCGTAGCCTGTATGCCAGCTTCTAGTTCAGCCGCTCCAGCAGTATGTCCCTTCCAGTAGGGTGCTTCGACTAGTTCAGCTGGAACAGGTTCTATGCTCTTGCGACCTGTCAGGAGCAGGAGATTTCTTCGGATGTGGTTACTGGTATGTTACGAGTGTTTCACCTTGATTCTTATGCTTTGTTAGATCTAGGGGATACCTTGTCTTTTATGACACCTTGGATTGCTAGTAGATTTGGAGTCAGTTCCAAAATTCTGTCAGAATCATTCTCAGTCTCTACTCCCGTTGGGGATTCAGTTGTAGCTAGGTGAGTGTATAGAAGTTGCCCAATCTCACTATTGCATAAAGTCACCTCTGCAGACCTTGTAGAGTTAGCCATGACTGAATTTGATATTATTCTCGGTATGGATTGGTTGTATGCGTGTTATGCTTTTGTTAATTGTAGAACCCGTGCGATGGAGTTCCGCTTTGGGTGAGTCAGTCTTGGAATGGAAGGGTAGTTTGGCCATGCCTGTAGGTTGTTTTTATATCCTATATTAAGGCCAGGAAGATGATTTCCAAGGGTTTTATGTATCATCTAGTTAGGGTTAAGGATGTTGAGTCTGAGACCCCGACTATCCAATTAGTTCTGGTAGTGTGTGAGTATCCAGAAGTATTCCCTAATGATTTACCAGGTGTTCCTCCTAAGAGAGAAATTGATTTTGGTATTGACCTTCTTCCCGAGACACAACCTATATCTATCCCTCCCTACATAATGGCTCCGGCCGAGCTAAAGGAGTTGAAGGAACAGTTGAAGTACTTGTTAGATAAGAGTTTCATTAGACCAATGTCTCCATGGGGTGCACCAATTTTATTTGTCCGAAAGAAGGATGGGTCCCTTCGATGTGCATTTATTATTAGCAATTGAGCAAAGTCACCGTCAAGAACAGGTATCCTCTACCCAAGATTGATGATTTATTTGACTAGCTTCAGGGTGGCCAAGTGTTTCTCAAAGATAGATCTCAGATTCGGGTGTCATTAGCTCAAAGTCTGGGAGAGTGACATCCCGAAGACAACCTTCAGGACGCAGTGTGGTCATTACGAGTTTATAGTTATGTCTTTTGGACTAACGAATGCTCGTGTAGCTTTTATGGACTTGATGAACAGGGTGTTCAAGCCATACCTAGATATGTTCATGATTGTGTTTATCGATGACATCCTGATATACTCTCAGAGCGAGGAGGAGCATGCCGCTCATTTGAGAGTAGTGTTGCAGACTCTCAAGGATTGCCAATTATATGCCAAATTCAGCAAGTGCGAGTTTTGATTGAATTTCGTAGTGTTTTTAGGCCATGTGGTATCAACTGAGGGTATAAAGGTGGATCCTCAGAAGATAGAAGCAGTGAAGAATTGGCCTAAACCTTTAAATCCTTCAGATATTCGGAGCTTTTTGGGTTTAGCTGGATACTATCAAGGATTCGTGGAAGGTTTCTCATCTATTGCAGCACCCTTGACCAAATCGACCTAAAAGAAGATGAAGTTCCAATGGCCGGAGGCTTGTGAGAAAAGCTTCCAAGAGTTAAAGACTTGACTTACTTCAGCACCGGTGTTAACTCTACCGGAGGATACCGATGGGTTCGTGGTGTATTGTGATGCTTCAAGGATCGGACTTGGGTGTGTGTTGATGCAGCGTGGGAAGTTATAGCATATACTTCTAGACAGCTAAAGGTTCATGAGAAGAATTACCCGACCCACGATCTTGAATTGGCCGCGATGGTATTCGCCTTGAAGATATGGTGACATTATTTGTACGGGGTTCACGTGGATTTGTTTACGGACCATAAGAGTATGCAATATGTGTTTACCCAGAAGGATCTCAATCTTCGACAAAGGATGTGGTTGGAGCTACTCAAGGACTATGATATGAGTGTCCTGTACCATTCGGGTAAGCCAACGTATTGGCAGACGCACTTAGTAGGCTCTCTATGAAGAGTGTATCCCATGTGGATGGGGGGAAGAAGGAGTTGGTGAAATATGTGCATCGACTCGCAAGGTTAGGAGTTCGGTTGTTTAACTCAACCTATGGTGGTGTTATTGTTCATAAGGATCAGAATCATCATTGGTGACTAATGTAAAAGCTAGAAAAGATGAAGACCCCATTTTGGTAAAGTTGGAGGAAGTCGTTCAAAATCAAAAGGTAGAGGTCTTATCCAAAAGGGGATATGGGTGCTTCGGTACCAGGGCCGCTTACGTGTTCGGATGTTGATGATATGAGGAGTCGGATGTTGCATGAGGCTCATGGATCTAGGTACTCTATCCATCCAGGGGCCACCAAGATGTATCGTGTTACACCCCATAAATTCTTGACATTTAGATGTCTTATTCGCGTGTTAGTTAAGAGTTTTTGAATGCCATACATGTTGGTGAAGGGCCCGGGGAAAGACCGGATAAGCAACACATCGAACCATCGCAAGAGGAGGCTGGCAGACCTCCTCCGCGATGGCCAGAGTGTCAAGGAGGCTCACCTCCTCGATGGCCAGCGTGTCACGGAGGCTCACCTCCGCGATGGCCAACATGCCACGGAGGTGAGGTGCATCCCCAAGTATAAAAGCCTCCAAACTTCGGTTTTAAGTGATAAACTCTTATAATTTCCATAGAGAACGAAGGAAAGCAGAGGGCATGAGGATTTTGAGGAAATTCCTTCCGATTACGCCGTTATACGCGGTCCAAACTCGGTATAAACGTGGGTAGTGAGGTATTAAGCAGCAAGGAGCATTCTTACGGATTTAGTTTCATAAAATTCGGCCGGCGAATCGTCGTGCTACCGAGCTAAGGTAAGTGGAATTGCTTCAAATTAGTGCCAATATACTCCTAGTCCTAAAGTGAGTATTTCTCCCTTCTGGACTTCCGATAAATAGCGAGTTTTCGGCCGTTTTTCGATAAGTCAAAGTTTGGACTATATTTATATTAAAAGTGATATTTTATTTCAGAATATTAATGTTTAGTCCTAATTGATATATATATATATATGGATGCAGTTGTAAGAAATAACTGAATATTGGCCGAATTACGCCAGTTAGCCGGAAAGCCGACAACTGAGGTATGTAAAGCCAGTTTCTTTGGCAAGCTAGTTGTTCCGGTATAGTAACATAGATCAAGTGCCAGTATAATGTTTCAGAAGTCGCATATTATGCTTAGTATAAGTTTTAGTACGATGTTGAAAGCATCATGTCATGTATAGCGTGAAACTTACTAGCACGATATAAATTCTAGTAGAAAGTGTCAGAAACAGTACAACATGCCCATTATGTGATTTAGTAAAGTATGTTAGGATATTATCGTGTTCAGTCGAAACTTAGTAAAGCAATATAAGTTCCCGTAGAGTATTTCAGAAATA
>JACEIK010008112.1:39256-53658 GCA_018107945.1 Datura stramonium
TATTTCTGTTCTTATGTTGGCCGTGTGGGGCCATAGTTGACAGTAGTGGTGACCTTGCCGGTCACGTAGCCTTACAGTATTCTTTTGTTAAGTTTCAGATAACTAGACACCATGGTGGCTTTGTCGGCCCGCATAGGTTCCTGATTATGAGTATGTTTCTGGTTAGCTGTTATTACAGGCATAAGTGGCTATAGGCCCAGATGGCCGGAGGCTGTGTTTACAGCCGCTATATAGCCCTTTGTTTCCTGGAACCTGAGTTAGAGCTAGCCAGGCACCAGATGTGCCTAGGCCCACCAGTTAGTTCAGGTCCTTCTAGGGCACCAGGTGCCAGTCATACCCCCCAGGGCGGGGCGTGACAGGGTATAGGTTGCGTGTTGGTTGTACCTCCCGGCTTATGGGGGTCGGGTAAGGTTTATGTGTGTTATGCTATGTTATGTTATGTTATATTATGCCATATTACGTTAGATACGAGTAGATCGACAGTAGAGCGCTACATTTCCAGGCATGACTCCTACTCCTTTTAGCATAGTTGCGGACAGTCTTGAACTCATACTTTCAGTCAGTTACAATCTATTTCCTACTATTTTAGTTCTATCAGTTATATTGCTTTTCTTCAGTTATTTTCCAGTTGTTGCTTTACATACTTAGTACCAGCGGTACTGATGCCCATTTGGGGCGCTGCATTACTTGCCTGTAGGTACTCGTAGACGAGGAGTCGATCCCTCGTGATTCCAGCCAGCACACAGAGTCATCAGCTCCTGTCATCCGGAGTCTGATTTCCAGAGGTGTAGCTCTTTTCCTTTCTGATGTACAGTATGGGTAGGCCGGGGCCCTGTCCCGACCATATTATCAGTATTCTTAGAGGCTTGCAGATTGTATATTTCCTGTGGTTAGCTGTACCGGTCGTGTGGGGCCGTGTGTATGTCTTAGTTGTTTATGACGGCCGTGTGAGGCCTCGTTCAGTTGGTAGTAGTGACCTTGTCGGTCACGTAGCAGTTCAGAACCTGTTTTCTTGATTCTGAGGTAACTAGACAGCATGGTGGCCTTGTCGGCCCGCATAGGTTCCTTCATACTACTGTTGTTCTGGTTAGCTGTTGTTTGCTTACAGGTGGCTATTGGCCTAGTTGACCGGAGGCTGTATTTACAGCCGTTATATAGCCCGTTTTTTTCTTGAATCCAGAGTTAGAGCCAGCCAGGCACCAGAAGTGCTTAGGCTCAACAATCTAGCAGTTCAGGTCCCAGTAGGGCACCAGGTGCCAGTCATACCCCCCAAGGTGGGGCGTGACATATCGTGACTTACGGGAAGTCTGATGGTGGAATGACATGAAGAAGGACATCACGGAGTTTGTAGCTAAGTGTCCAAACTATTAGCAAGTAAAGGTTGAACACCAGAGACCGAGAGGCGTGTTTAGGATATCAGTATTCCTACTTGGAAGTGGGAAGAAATTAATATGGATTTCATCACCGGTTTGCCTCATACACGTCGGCAATATGACTCCATTTGGGTTGTGGTAGACAGATTAACCAAGACCACTCATTTCCTACCAGTCAAGACCACAAATTTAGTGGAGGATTATTCCAAACTATATATACGAGAGCTAGTTCGATTGCATGGAGCGCCCTTGTCCATTATATCAGATAGAGGTACTCAATTTACCTCTCAGTTTTGGAAGTCATTTCAAAAAGGACCTGGTACTCAGGTTAAGCTCAGCACAACATTTCACCCACAAACGGATGGTCAAGCGAGGCGGACAATTTAGACTCTCGAAGACATGTTGAGAGCATACATGATTAACTTCAAAGATAGTTGGGATGATCATTTGCCTCTCATCGAGTTTGCATGCAATAACAACTATCATTCCAGTATTCAGATGGCACTGTTCAAGGCTCTCTATGGGAGGAGATGTAGGTCGCCCATTGGTTGGTTCGAAGTTGTTGAAGCGGAGATGATAGGTCCATATTCGGTTCATGAGGCGATGGAGAAGGTTTAGCTCATACGGGACAGGTTGAAAATATCTCTAAGTCGCCAAAAGTCCTATGCCGGTGTGAGAAGGAGAGAATTAGAGCTCGAGGTGGATGATTGGGTATTCCTGAAGGTATCTCCCATGAAGGCAGTGATGCAGTTTGGAAGGAAGGGGAAACTTAGCCCTCGTTATGTTGGCCCCTACCCGGATTATGAAATGGGTTGGCAAGGTAGCATATGAGTTGGAGTTGCCCTCACAATTAGCTTCTGTGCATCATGGATTCCATGTATTGATCTTAAAGAAGTGTTTGGGTGATCCACCCTTAGTTGTCCCGGTGGACAGTTTGGTGTGAAAGACAGCCTTAGTTATGAGGAGGTTCCGGTGGAAATACTAGATTGTCAGGTTCGAAGGCTAAGAAATAAGGAAGTAGCCTCAGTCCAAGTTTTATGGAGGAATCAGCATGTTGAAGGAGCTACCTGGGAACCCGAAGCGGATATGATGGCTAAATACCCACATTTATTCTCTACCGACTCAGTTCCAGCTTGAGGTATCAGTTTTTCTCTCAAACTCTATTTAGTTTTCATGTTCAACTCATGTTCCCAAGTTTCTTTTATGTATATGGATGTATGCATGATTCGTGAATTCAGTTCAGCTATTTAGTTTGAATCGGAGGTAGTCATTCTGTCAGTTATCGACTTAAATGATCAGTATTTGAATATGATGATTGCATTTCTCTGCTTTTCTCTATGTTTTCCAACATTCGAGGATGAATGTTCCCAAGGAGGAGATATTGTTATACCCCGGAATCCCAAAGATCAGACTCGGGAGTTGAAATAGAGAAAAATTAAAATTTAGCATCAAGTATTAGAATGGGTCGTGAGGTGACCCGTGAGAGCAGCCCACGAGTCATGATGTGAGTCGTGGGGAGGCCCAGGTGATGAGCTTGAAAATTTGGAAATGGGATCCCCACAGACATGACCACAAGTCGTGGTCAGGTCCCACGACTCGTTAGATCAGTCATGGGGAGTGATGAGTGAGAAAAGAGAAGAAGAAGGCAGTGTACCTAATGGGAGGACCCCACAAGTCATGGTCAGCCACCACGATTCGTGGGATGATTTGTGACCAGCAGGGTAAAATTTATTCGAGGATGAGGCAGTGTACACGACGAGTGGTGACCACGAGTCATGGTCACTAGTAACGGATCGTTGAGTCACCCATGACGAGCCAAGATGACCTGAAAAGCAGTGTACATGACGGATGATGCCACGAGTCGTGACCCATGGTGATGAGTCGCTATGTCCCTCGTGGGGACTACCTGACAATTATTTTCTGCAAGTTCAGTAAGGGCAATTCCTAAGATCCTAAGGCCTAAACTACGTCATTTTAAGTTATGAATGATGTCTTTAAGAGGGTTAAGTTCATTTTATGCCATTTTATATCCATGCATACAAGAGTGATAGTTAGAGAGGCAATTAAGGTAAATTCTTCAAGGTTCTCTTCAATTCCTCTTGGGCAGTCAAATAAGTGTAAGAATCAGATATAATTAGGTATGTAGGGTTATGAGTGGGTATTTTTGTTCACACCCATGCCCAACCTCTCCTAATTCATGAAGTTTTGATTAAAAATCTTATGGGGTTTTATCTTAAATTTTGGATAATTCTAATGATCTATCCATGGGTTATTACTTCTCATGATTTACATCATACTTTATGAATCATGGTCAGATTTTACAACTATTTTGACTACAAATTTATTGATTTCAATTTCTAACAAATTATGCCTAAATATGCATGTTTGTTGGTGAATTGAATTATGATCTTTACCTCTATTGTTGATATTCATACCCATCATTATTTATGAGTCATAATATGGATTTATTCAAATGCCCATTTTGAATTTATGAGTTAAAAAACCTATACGTGATTTACAAGTATGCATGAACCTCATGATTTACTAATTATGTTTTTGGCCGACTCACGAGTCTTACTCTTATAGCTAGTTCACGTACTTACAAGCATGCTTATGGCTATAATGATTTAACTAGACCATGAATCCCATGCATATTATACTATGAGCACTATATATGTTTTGGGAGTATTTAACACCGAGTAGGTTCAGGGCCCAGATTTCGCTCCGAATCTCAGAACTACGTGCCACCGTAGGACATGATGGAACCTCCCTTGAGACTGTCCCCTTTGCCCAAATGGGCCTTTCATGTGCGATATCACGCCCTTCATGGTTCTACCCTTGGCAAAGTACGAACACCCTCCCGACTAGGGATTTACAAGTCGGGCTTCATGTGTGCTCATATAGGGTATATCGGTTATAAGAATATCTCATTGTTCCGCATGTTTTATGCATTATTATGTTTATGTTAATTTGGCTCAAGTGATTATTTATAAAGTTTCTCTTATGACTATGGTATTTAATGGATTACGAATGGTTTTTAAATCCTTGAGCCTTATGTTATCGTATGATATTCATATTATGAGCATGTTGTTCTACTCTTATGATCTCTTACGAATTTTTATATATTTTTAAATGTCTGTTTTACTTACCTTGCATACTCGGTACATTCCATGTACTGACCGCATACTTTATGTTGTATCATTTTATGATATAGGCTCCATTCTTCAGATCCAGCACCGTCAGTAGTTCATCTCAGAGTTTAGCATCCAGCTCTTGGGTGAGTCCTCATCCTCCGAGGACCAGCTTGATTTCAGTTATCTTTTCATGTTTAGTTTTCTAAACTTGTCGGGTTAGTTGGGGATGTTGTCCCATCAACCCATCAGATATGTTAAAGGCTTTCAGATTATATGTAGTACTCAACTGTTATGTATGTAGTACATTCCGCTTACCATGTTCTGTTATGTTTATGCTTCTGATATGTCGTTGTATTACATATTCCTCTTTATTGATATTGAGTTAGATGGATGTTCATGCCATGGGTCGACTTGGAGTCTCTCTGAGCTCCTTGTCCTGTGTCGCGATCCGGGCCTCCGTATGGATCGTGACAGCAACAAAGGCTCATCAAACCATAACATCAACAGGAAACAATAGTAATCCAAAAAGAGCAACAACTCAAAACTGAGATATGAAATTAAATCAAAGCACCAATGCTAGTCAAATAGGAAGTATAAGTGAAGAAGAAGGGCATTTAGAAGGTCGGGAGAGCCAGAATAACACAAATATAAATCTAGAGGAAGGTGAATCTTTTAAAAAAAGGCCACGACAAGAACATAAATCCATATGACAATCTTTAAAGGAGAAGAGGAGAATAAAATAGAAGAAGGAGAGAAAAATTCTATAAACAACAATAAAAATCAAGTAGCTAAAGAGGCATATCTGGAGATCAATCAAGCAGAAAAGATTACAGAGAATAATGCAAAACAAAAAAATAACAAACACAACAAGGAGATTATACCTCCTGTTAGAATTTCATGAAAGAGGTTGGATGCCACCAAATAACCACAAGTCAGTTTGACAACTAACACTTCTAAGAAAATCACATTGTTAATACAACACTAAAGTTGGAAGCAAATAATTATGATAACCATAGTCCATGTTGCATGCAACATGAATACCATAGAGGAACTATGGGAAAATCTGGAACAAATAGCTAACCAATATAGTCACTAGGAGGAGACTTCAATTTAATCTTATCAGGAGAAGAAAAATCAGAAGAGACCGCCAGTTTACTACCAAGAAACTAAATATTTTGCAAACTTTATTAATAAATGTGGACTAATAGACATGGGATACCTAGGGAGTACATATACCTAGTGAAATGGCAGAATAGATGAAGCATGCATATTTAAAAGACTAGATAGGATTTTATCCAATCAACATTCCCAAGAGGTGTTTAACAATGTCACAATAAAGCATCTTATTAAGAAGGGCTCGAGTTACTCAACATTAGAGGTATAATGTCTTCACTCAAATGAAATAATCAGTAAAACTTTTAATTCTTGAATTTCTAGACAAAGCATGAGAAATTCCTGGAGATGATAAAGGCAAACTGGAATAGTAATTACACAGGAAACCCAATGATAGGTTTTCACCAGAAGTTAAAGAAGATTAAAGCAATACTGTCTAGATGGAGTAAAGAGGTATGTGGTGATATATTTCAAAAAATATACACACTTGAAGAGTTGATACAAACACAAGATATCCAATTTGAAATGGATCCTAGTCATAATAATAGGACTTCTCTACATAAAGCCCAAGTAGAGTTATCTAAATATTTACACATTGAAGAGGAATTTTGGAGGAAGAAAGAAGGAATGTTATGGTTCACAAAGAGAGAAAGAAACACCAAATTCTTCTACAACTATGTTAAAGAAAGAAGAAAAAAATTACAGATAAATAGAATCCAAGATGGGAATGGAGTATGGATAGAAAATAAGGAAGGTATAACTGAAGAAGCAATAAATTGTTTCAAGAAGCAATTTACAGAATATAGTTTCCCTAGCATTTGTAACCTACTTCAATACATTCCTCACATTGTTAAACTGGAACAGAATGAAGAACTGATAAGGATGCCATAGGAAGAGGAAGTAAAACAAGTAGTTTTTGAATTAAATGATAACAGTGCTAGTGGACTAGATGGATTCACAGGGCCTTTTATCACTGGAAATGATTAAAGAGGATGTCATTGCAGTAGTGAAGGCGTTTTTTGAAAGGTATACATTACCAAAATTTGTGACTCACACAAATCTGATTTTAATCCCTAAAAAAGAACAAGTCAACTCTTTCTCATATGTTAGACCTATCAGTCTATTTAATTTCATCAATAAGATAATTTTCAGGGTGCTTCACAACAGACTGGTGAAATTGCTATCCAGTTTAATTTTCAAAAATCAGACAGGTTTCATAAAAGTAAGGAGCATAGTAGAGAATGTGCTACTAGCACAAGAAATCATAAGGGACATCATATTAAGAATCACTACAGCCAATGTGGTGATTAAACTTGATATGACTAAATCCCATGATAGATTATCTTGGATTTTCATCACAAAGGTGTTAAGAAAGTTTTTCTTCAATGAGATTCTAATAAATTTGGTGTACAAAATATTAGCAGACAACTGATACTCAACATTAATTAATGGGCAAGCAAAAGATTTTTTCAAATCTTTCAGAGGAGTAAAACAGGGAGACTCCTTGTCTCCTACACTCTTCATTATAGCTGCGGAAGCCCTGACAAGAAGTTGGAATGCCCTAAATGAGCATGAGAAGTTTAAGGAATTTGGGGTCCCTAAATAGAGTCCTAAAATCAATCATCTAGCATATGCAGATAACACCATCTTATTTACCTCAGTAGATAGTAATACAATGAAACTGATGATAAAGGTGCTAAAGAAATATGAAGATGCTTCAGGCCAGATGATAAATATAGACGAAAATGACTTTTTTGTATATGACAAAGTAGCACCAGGGATTATAGCTAGAATCAAAGTTGTAACCAGAATCAAAAAGGGATCTTTTCTTTCATATATTTAGGATGCCCCATATTTATAGGAAGAAATAAGATTTGTTACTATGATAAATATAAACAAAAGTTCCCTTTTTGTACATGACTAAGTAGCATCAGGGATTATAGCTAGAATTAAAGTTGTAACCAGAATCAGGAAGGGATCTTTTCCTTTCACATATTTGAGATGCTCCATATTTATAAGCAAAAATAGGATTTGTTACGATGATATCATGATAAAAAAGATTGGAAGAAGAATGCAAAACTGGCAAGGGAAAATGCTATCATATGGAGGAAGAATAATACTAATCAAACATGTATTACAGGGAATGCCACTATAATTATTACCAGTGATGAATCCTTCTGTTGGGGTCATCAGGCAAATACATAGAATATTGGCAAATTTTTTTTGGAAAAATTCACCTGAGGAAAGGAGGAAACACTGGGCAAGTTGGGATACCCAATGTCTGCCAAAATAAGAGGAGAGAATAGGATTTAGATCTTTAATAGATGTGTCAAATACCGAAAACAACAATAACAACCCAGTGTAATCCCACCTAGTGGGGTTTGAGGAAGGTAGAATGTACGCAGATTTTACCACTACCTCAGAGGTAAAGAGGTTGTTTCCGGTAGACTCTCGCCTTTAAGAAAGACATAACCAGCAACTTAATAACAACACAGGAGACAATATATAATATCAACAACAACTAGTGCTTGCACCAAAATACACAACAACAATACACTAAACGATAAACAAGTAGCAACAGGTAGGAACGGACAATGAAGGACAAGGAACTGTAAGAGCAATACTAGGCCTACCCCTGAGAATGAGAAAGTCGTGTTACACACAGCTCCCTACTATCCTGCTATCCTAATTCGTGTACCCCATACCTTTCTATCTAAGGTCAAGTCCTCCGTAAGCTACAGTTGTGTCATATTATTTTTAATCACCTCTCCCCATTGCTTCTTCGGTCTACCCCTACATCTCCTAAATCATCCATCAATAATCGCTTGCACCTCCGCACTGGGGCACTCGAACACATCCTCTTCACATGTCTGAATCACCTCAGTCTTGCCTCATGCATATTGTCCTCCACCCCATCCACTCTCACCTTGGCCCGGATATCAGTATTTCTAATCCTATCACTCATAGTATGCCCGCACATCCACCGTAACATCCTTATTTCTGCAACCTTTATCTTCTGCACATGGGAGTTCTTGACAAGACAACACTCCACCCTGTACAGCATAGTCGGTCTAAACACTTTTCAGTAAACTATGGTAAAATTTAAGAAGCAAACCATCATTTTGGGGTTCTTTTATAGTAAACAAGAATTTTAAGAAATTACATCTAGTATTAACCAAAAGTAGAGGGGAATCAACAATTTGGAAAAAGATGATAAGAATGAGAGAATTGATGGAGCATTAAATCTAGTGGAAGATCATAAAAGGAAATTTAAGTTCTGATTTGATAACTGGACAACATTAGGAGCATTGTACTATTTAATACCAGAAGAAGATGATGAAGAAATAAAAATGACCAATTTTATAGAGGAAGGAGGATGGAACATACAAAAATTAAGCAAGTATATACCTGCAGAATATATTTAGCACATAAGTAAGAATATTCCACCACCAAGGGATACAGATAGTTCAGACATGCCATGTTGGATGCAAGAAGCAAATGGCAAATTCACCATTAAAAGCTCATGGGGATATATTAGACATAAAGAAGAGAAAGAAGACATCTTTAAACTCATATGGGCACAAAATATTTCCTTCAAGATGTCTTTCTTAGTATGGAGAGCATAGAGGTACAGAATACCTATAGATGATGTACTATAGAAGATTGATATTAACTTAGTGTCAAAGTACTGGTGCTGTCAAAGTCCTAGGCAAGAAACGTTGTCACATATTTTTCTTACCTCTCCAATAACATCAAAACTATGGAAACTATTTGCTAATACTGCAAGAATCAATATCCAAATATTATATTGAGGGATTTTCATCCATTGCAGCACTGCTGACTAAATTGACCCAGAAAAAGGTCAAATTTCAGTGGTCAGATACCTGTGAGAAGATTTTTTAGGAGCTAAAGACTCGACTCACATCAGCCCCAGTATTGACTCTACCAGAGTGCACGGATGGTTTCATTGTGTATTGTGATGCCTCTAGGGTAGGTCTTGGTTGTGTATTGATGCAGCATGGTAAGGTCATTGCGTATGCCTCTAGACAACTTAAGACTGATAAGAAGAATTACCCGACGCATGATTTAGAGTTGGCAGTCATGGTGTTTGTATGTAATATTTGGAGGTAATACTTGTATGGGTGCATGTGGATGTGTTCACGGACCATAAGAGCCTTTAGTATGTGTTCACTCAGAAGGACCTGAATTTGCGACAAAGGAGGTAATTAGAGCTTCTCAAGGACTATGACATGAGTGTTCTTTATCATCCGGAAAAGGCTAATATAGTGGCAGATGCTCTTAGCAGGCTTTTCATGGAGAGTGTATCTCACGTTAAGGATGGAAGGAAGGAGTTGGTAAAGGATGTGCATCGGCTTGTTTGTTTAGGGTTTCGCCTTGTTGACTCGTCAGATGGTGGTGTCATCATTCAAAATGGGTCAGAATCTTCATTGGTGAATGAGATCAAGGAGAGGCATAATGAGGATCCTATCTTGGTAAAGTTAAAGGAAGATGTCTAGGATCAGAAGGTAGAGGTCTTCTCCCAAGAGGGAGATGGTGTACTTCGTTATTAGGGTCGTTTATGTGTTTAGGGGATTGATGATTTGAGAGAATGAATGTTGCATGAGGCTCATGGTTTCCAGTATTCTATCCACCCAAGTGTCACCAAGATGTACCGTGACTTAAGAGAAGTCTATTGGTGGAATGGCATGAAGAAGGACATAGCGGAGTTTGTGACTAAGTATCCGAACTGTCAACAAGTGAAATTTGAGCATCAAAGACCTGGAGGTATGTTGCAAGACGTTAGTATTCCCAATTGAAAGTGGGGGGAGATCAATAGGGACTTCATTACAGTGTTGCCTCGTACACACAGACAGTATGACTCTATATGGGTGGTTGTAGACAGGTTGACCAAAGAAGCTCATTTCCTACCAAACAGAACCACAGATTAAACTGAGGATTATGCTAGGTTATACATTCGAGAGTTATTCGGTTACATGGAGTTCCATTATCCATTATCTCAGATAGAGGTACTCACTTTACCTTGCAGTTTTGGAGATTATTTCAGAAGGGACTTGGTACTTAGATCAATCTTAACATAACTTTTCACTCGCAAACAGATGGTCAGGCCGAGTGGACCATTCAGATTCTTGAGGATATGTTGAGAGTGTGTATGATTGACTCCAAGGATAGTTGGGATGATCACTTGCCTCTCGTCGAGTTTGCTTACAATAACAGCTAGCACTCTAGCATCCAAATGACTCTGTTTAAGGCTCTTTATGGGTGGAGATGCAGATCACTTATCGGATGGTTTGAAGTAGGTGAGGCTACGTTTATAGTGCCAGATTTAGTTCGTGAGGCCATGGAAAAAGTCCAGCTTATTAGAGAAAGATTGAAAACAACTCAGAGTCATCAGAAGTCTTATGCAGATGTTAAAAGGAGAGAGCTTGAGTTTGAAGTTGATGATTGGGTGTTTTTGAAGGTGTCTTCCATGAAGGGAATGATGAGGTTTGAAAGGGAATCATGGTATGGAGTCGTTGGTTGTTTCTGGAGTGTCAGGGTTGGAAGGTATGAGTTATGGTATGACTCGTTGTAGGGAACAATGAGTCGTGGCTTGTACTTGTAGGAAAGGGGCAGAGGAGTTGGAAGCACTGGAAATGGATGGGTTCCAAGACCCGTCGTTGCAAGGTACAATCCATTATTGGGTCCGTTGGGAACTTCAGGAGTGGGGCTAGAACAATGGTGACGACGAGAGGAAACCACAAGCCGTAGTTTCAAGGTACGACTCACGGTGTGAGTCGTAACATCTGGTAGTGACCTTTTTCCCTGTGAAATCAATAAGGGTATTTTCGTAAATTCTAAGCTGCTAAGTCCTATCCTATATCATCTTAAGCTCTGAAAGAGGTTTTTTAATGGGATTTAACATATTCTAATGCCTTAGACTCCTATGCATACAAAGTTAATAAATTCCTCTTCAAAGCTTGAATCTCTCAAAATCTTCCCCATTTCTCTTGGGATTTCAAGACAAGTTGAGAACCCGTTTATCTAGGTTATAGGGCGATGAATGGAAGTTTCCTTTCACTCTCATGCCCAAATTTCTCCTCAAGTTCATGAATTCAAGCTCTAATTCAAGTATATGATCTTATAATATTTTAACCCAATTTTATGAAATTCTCTATGATACGTCTATGGGTCAATTCCCTCAAGTTCCAAAGAATGTTTTAAGATTTATGGGCAGATTTTATGCACAATCTGATTATAAATTTATTGATTTCAAGTTATTAGAAATTATGTCCTATTATGCAAGTTTTCTTAAAAGTCAAGTTTATGATTTATGATTTCAAGTATGATGTGATATCTAGCATGAACGAATGTTTATAAATTACCCATTTATGAATTCATGATTTTAACTTATGAGCTTATTTCAAGTATGCATGATTTTTAAGATTTAGGCAAGCCCACACCAGTTCAGCATGTTTTCATGATTCAACTCAGTTTTATAAGATTAGCTTACCGTATGGTTTGGAGTCAATACTCCTAATTTCAGCTTATGGTATGTTTGGAGCCAGGACTCCCCATGTTCAGATTTCAAACTATACATGTAAATTATGATTTCAGCTTCATTGAACGATGGGAGCATTATGCATATTTTTTGGGAGTAATGTCTAGCACCGAGTTGGCTAGGGGTTCAGGTAAACCCCGGATCTCAGAACTACACGTCATCATAGGTACTCAGATACTTTGGGATATCCCTTGAGATTTTTCCCCTGTTCGCAAGGGACCTCATATTGATATCGATATCATGTATCGTCCTTAAACCTGGCAAGGTTTTGGACGGATCTGCCCACTTGAGCATGATGTTAGGGCATCACGTAAGCTCTATCGTGATGGTGTCGATTATGACAAGTCTCCCATTATTCCTCATGATTTCAGTTATTCATGTTCATAACTTATGATATTATGATTTATAGCGGGTTTGACCCAATGATCAGTTTATGAGTTTTTACTTATGATTTTACCTATGAAAAGTCATATGATTTCTATTTATAAATCTTGGGTCATTCTTTTCAGTTATGATAAACAACTTATAATTATGTATATCTTAGATATGATACTCAGGTTATGACTATATATGTCTCCAATTTCAGATTTCATCATGCAGTCCTTACTCTCATGATCTAATGATTTATATATTTACATGCATGTTTTTAGTTAATATTTATTCATCATGTTTTACTTACCTTACATACTCAGTACATTCTAAGTACTGACCGCATACTCCATGTTGTATTGTTTCATAATATAGGTCTGAGCGATCAGACTCACTTCGCCGTTAGTCTAGTTTCCTCGCAGTCTAACTCAGTTTCTATTGTTGGTGAGTCCTCATCTTCTGAGGACATTCAGTTTTGTGTTAGATTTTGCTATTTCAGTTTTATACTTTCGCGAGCTAGTTGGGGGTGTTGTCCCATCAGTTCATCAGATAATTTAGAGGCTTATCAGACATTATATAGACTTCCAGTTTTGTCAAGCATTGACTCCATATATGATTGTTATTATACGTTATGCTATTCATACTTTCGTTTATTCAGGTTTAAGTTATCAATTTCTGCTTTAATATATGCTCTGCAGTTGCTATGTTCATGCCATGAATTGACTTGGAGTCATTCTTAGTTCTAGGTCCCGTGTCTTGGTCCAGGGTCCTAGCTCGGGTCGTTGACACCTTTCAACTCTTTTCAGATGATAAAAATCACAAAAACCCTAAAAACGTATACAAAATCATCAATGTTTTATGACAAGATAACAGACCTTAACTTTTCTTTTTGGTAAATCGGTAATTAACCTAGAAATCACGATGCAATTGTAGTTTAATTGTCAGCGGCAATAATGAAAGTCATGGGTGAAGAGACACCATCATCACGAGTCGTCGATCAAAAGCAAAAACATTTGGTCGCCTCGAGTTGCCGACCATCTATTAAGCTGGAGTGAGTAAACTTATTTCTACAGGTAGTATGTAATTTATTTTCATTTTGCCATGGTAGAATTTATTATACACGTGGACTAGTGGAGTGCCACTTGAATTTTTTTTAAAATAAAATAGCGAGTGTAATACACAAAAGAATATAAAATGACAAGGTGTATTTCTATAAGCATGGAGTGATAGTTTAGATACTAAATACAAACAGCGAATTATTCAAGTACTAAACTCAAAAAACGAAAATAATTTGGGTGGATTTTTGAACCTCTACTCTAATTTTAACGTACAAAATAGTTATTTTATATAGAGGAAAGGATTAACCCCCATCCCCTCCCTTTTTTTTATTCCACAAGCAAATCAATGTTCGACAGCGGAAAATCATCTTTGGGAACATGCTTTATTGAGATTTCAAAAATAGATGCATACGCGAACACATCCCTAAAGTACCACTAAAAATATATCACTACTCTTCTAATCGTAGAAGGGAATTGAAATGTACAACTTGCAAGTCCGTAGAGATATCACCAAGAGGCTTGGTGGACGAAACATCTTATGATGCTACTCAATTATTAGTATGAACAGATTCATGACTATATATCCAGGTTTCCTTTTGAATGCTTGCATTTCCTCGAATTAATAGTAATAGTTTATGGTTACGCGTCTTGCGCGTAGAATAAATTTATAAAAATAGCATAAATAATTATAAAAGATGTGTTTATATAACAATATAAGAATTTAGAAAGAAAATTATGAATTTCAAATTGATAAATGATTATGTTTAAGAGTTTGATCCAATCTAGTAGTTCTTTC
>JACEIK010008113.1:0-66541 GCA_018107945.1 Datura stramonium
AAGCCTTACGTAATCGGATGATACTCCAGCGGGGATGTAAGTGTCACTTATCTCCAAAAAGTTTTGGAGATGTTGTTGTGGATGTTCGTGAGGGAGACCTCTGAATTGCCCGCTGGTGTGCAACAATTGCACCATGTTCTTTTTAAGCTCAAACCTCCCTCCTGGCTCAGGTCTGCGAATAATTGATGTAACATTGTTAGCATGTGGGATTGCCACTTCGCGAACCGGCCTAGATGCCACTTCCTCGGGCACTAACACTGCCCTTACAAGTGGTGGATTCTGTTGTTGCTCCGGGATTGTCTGTCTTAGCAACTGCAGCTTCTTATCTAGAGCTTCCCTTCTTTGACGATGGAATTGTCTTTCCGGCTCTAAGTATGAATCCACCAGCTCCTTATCTCTTTCCAGTGTTCAACAAAATTCAATATCTGCAAGAGAAAGGCTAAGATCAAGTTGTCAGGGATTGTCCTATAGCCAGGTCAGGGGGTGATGGAGCATGTACCCCAACCACACCCGAAACAAGCATCTAAGCCCACTAAACACCTCCCTGGGTGATTCTTGCCACAACTTGCACAGGATGGGAAGGTACGCTCTATCCACATGCTACCCTGACTCCTCAAACCTGAGGCCGTACCCCTCTGATTGTCTCAAGGCCTGGATGGTGTACTAGCTTATGATGGTGCTGGTGCAACAGACATGTGCTGAGACTGCTAGTGATGCCTACCGCTTGGCCACGACTGAGAGAACCTATAATTGTCAGTCCTGGCCCTTTTGGCCTCTTTCTCCCTCATATTAGCTGCCTCCATCTACTGGGCATATAAGACTATATGGGGGTAGTCCATGTCCTGGTGAAGCATAGCTGTCCTGCAATCCTTGTATAGATACTCTACCACCCCGTGCACAAACCTTCTCACTCACGCCCTCTAGTAAACCCCTAACTCTGGAGCGTATTTGGACAAGCGAGTGAACTCAAGTGAAAACTCCATCACTGTCATCTTTCCCTGCTTAAGATTCACGAACTCGGCTGCCTTCAACTCCCTCATCTCTCACGGGAAAAACAGATCAAGAAAGGCCATGTGAAACTCATCCCAACTGAGAGGGCCCGCTCCTGCTGCCCTGCTGTCTTTCCATTGCTTGTACCAAATATGAGCAACCCCCTTTAGCTAATAGGAGGCTAAGTCAACACTTTCATAATTTGCCACCCCCATGACCTGGGTGACCTTCAAGATCCCCTCAATGAACTCGTGTAGATCCTCGTCCACCTTCAACCCCGTGAACTCAAGAGGGTTCATCCTCAAGAAATCCCTCACTCTAGCTGCCGCCGCATTCCCATTCTAAGGGTAATGCGCCACTGTCTGGTTATGAACCTTGGCAGCCATGGCTTGTGCCAGCATCTGACATGCTGCCCTGAACTTAGCATGGGTAGCTGGCTCTGGGCATGCTCCTCATGAATAGGTGGGGCTTCCTAATGCTCGTCATGATTGACACCCTCGTGGTCATTGCTATTTCCATTTCTTCTAACATCCACTCTACATGGAGGCATGATTCTGCAAACGCGAATAACATGAATTAGAAGGATATAAAGACGTTTTTCATCGCACGACATAGATCATGAAAGAAAGGAACATTTTCTAAACATCTAGTAGCCTCTTCGTCATAAGTGTGGCGCGCTTCACACCCATGAAAAAGACTCTACTTAATGCGGCTTTCAGACACCCTAGGAAACTTCAAACCTAAGGATCTGATACCAAGTTTCTCATGACCAGAGAGTAGACCCGGGTCATAAACATGGGACAAGGAGCCCTGAAAGACTCCAAGTCGACCCATGGCATGAGCATACATCTAATTCATTCAAGGAAAGCGGAAGACTTAACATATAATCATGGCAGAAACTAGGTCATAGAATAAGATAGAAAAGTGACACAAAATCCATACATGACAGCTGAGTACTAAAAATAGTCTGAAAGTCTCTAATCATAACAGACGGGTTGATGGGACAACATGCCAACTAACCCTACAATACTGAAAACTGAAAGAGACATCAAAGTCTGATCATATGGCCCTCAGAACATGAGGACTCACCAAAAAAGGGGCTGATAGTAAACTTTGAATAGACTACTGACGAGGATGACCTAAGAGCCAGGTCCTGTATCATGAAACGATACAACATAGAAAATATGCGAGTCGGTACGTGGAATGTATCGAGTATGCAAAGTAAGTAAAAACAAACATGTAAATGCATAAAGTTCATGAGAGTAGGACGACATGATCATAATAATGAAACCATAAATGTAATGTAAGGCTCAAGATTTTCAAAATATTCGTAAACTTATCGTAAACATAGACATGAGAGAAAACATTATAGAACATGACCTGAGCCAAGATTCGTAATCATAAGCATGCATAAATCATGAGGAACAGTGGGAGATTCTTACAACCGACATACCCCATATGAGCACACATGGAGCCCGACCTATAAACCTAGTTGGGAGGCCGTTCATACCTTGGAAATGGTAGAACCATGAAAGGCATGATACGACTCATGAAGGGCCTATTCGGGTAAAAGGGGACAGTCTCAAGGGAGGTCCCAAACATGACCTACGGTGGCACGTAGTTCTAAGATTTGGGGCGTAACTTGAGCCTCGAACCTACTCGGTGTTAAATACTACTCCTAAAACATGAAAAGTGCTAATAAAGTAACATACATGACATACATGGGCTAGTTAAATCATGATAATCATATACATGCTTCGATATTCGTGAACTAGCCATGAAATCGAGCCCGTGAGTCGGCCATAATCATAAATCGTAAAATCATGCTTGACATGTGGGCATTGCCCGATATTTAAACATACTTGAAATACTCAATTTAGTTGAAATCATGATCATAAAACATGGTTAATTGAAAATATGCTTCTAATTCAAAAATTCACATCATACTTGTAAAATCATCATACTCCTATGGATTTCTCATAATTTGGAAACCATAAGTTTGAAACACTGGTACACAATATAATGATTAAAATAATGTAAAAATCAGCCCATTATTCAAATACCATCAATTTAGACATATTTTAAACATACCTACATCAATTACTAGAAGATTCATGCATTGGGTTAAAACACCATAAGAATTGAATGGTAGAATTTTCATAGATTAGAGAGAAATTGGGCATGGGTATGGATTAAGCCACCCATTCGAAACCCTACATATCTTTTTGGAGCTAAACTCTACACTCCCTTGATTGCCCAAGAGGAAAATTAGGGAAGAAAGCCTTGAATCACTCTAGATCACCTCTCTACCACCTTCTATTCCTCTGCATGCATGAATGAGGACTTAGGCTAGTCTTTCCCTTCTTAAACCCACCTTTTAAAGGTTAAAACGACGTACTTTAGGACCCTAGGACTTTGGAATTATGAAAAATCCCTTACTAAAATCATAGAATTTTGCTGGTTGCCAATCCCCACGAGGGACTGGGCGACTCGTCCCCAAGGGCCATGACTCGTGGCCTTGAGTCGTGATGTTCACTGCCCAAAAACTACTATGAGACCCCACGGAGGACACCACAAATTGTGTTGAGTGACCATGACTCATGGTCACTATCCGTAGCCTTCACTTCCCAATCCTCCTTGCCAAGCATCCAATCCAGGACACGACTGACCTCACAAGTTGTGTGGCCTAGCCACGACTCGTGGTCACGCCTGTGGTGTCCCTCAGACCAGTCCACCTCCATTCTTGACCACGAGTCACTTCACGACTCGTGATCACTCCTAATGGGTCACCTAATGACCAGTTCTGTGATCTGGTGCAGAATTCCAATTTTTCTTTGTTTCAACTCCCGAGCCTAATCTTTGGGATCTCGGGGTATAATAGTACGAGAGAATACCATGAGCTGTACTAACGGAAGGAACGATTCACAGCTACAAACTACAACTCGTAGGATCTAGTGGCGACAATTATAGTAGTTTCCCTATTAATTTTGGAAAGTTTTCTGATTGTTTGTATAAATATTTTTCTAGGTTATATTCTTAGGAGGCCGACTGTTTGAGAGAGGATAGATACTTTTGAGATTCTTCTTGAGTTTTCCAATACTTGGATATAGTACTCATTGTTCTTGAATTGTTTGAAGCTGAATTATGCAATAATCAATTGGGTTTCATTTCAATCGTAATTTTAAGTATTTAATTATGATTTGTTTCATGAATGCTAATTCATTTTTTTTATAAACATGAGAGGCTAAAACCTCCACAACTAGGGTTGTGCGAACCATGGTGGAATAACTAACTAGGATTTGCACATAGTGATTTAAAATAAATACTTATGTTTGCATTGTTTTCTCTTCATCTTTAAATGTTTCTTAACGGAGCTTAATGTTAGGACTTGGTCGAATTTTCTACTTGCTTGAACCTAGAGAGGTAGTGATTAGGAAAAGAGAAGAACAACAGAGCCTTGAACTTTATGATTCATTGAATAACTTAAGTTACGGTCACAAAATAGTTAATTTTTAACATGTTGATAAGGAATTAAAGTAAAAACACTCAAGAGACCTAATTTGCTGATTGAGTGTAGTCATCCAAGGGACGAATCACTCGTTTGGATGAACCTATGTTATCAGTTCTAAAGGCTAAGTATTGATATAGATAGATAGTGTATTCACCCGAAGTTGTTATGAATCCATGGGAATCACTTCTCTAGTTAATTGCATAACTACGAAAATAACATCAATTTACAATACTATTACTTGATTACTTCTTTAAAACCCCCTTTTAGGGAATAACTGTACTACAAGCATAAATACTAGCATTATTCTACATCCTAACCATATTCCCTATGGGATTGACCCCAACATAGTTGGGTTCATTATTGATAACGTCTGTATCATACTTTTATAGGGGTGTGATTTGAGAGTTATCATTGGTATAAAAGACCTAACCCCAAATTCATATTGACAATATCATCTTGAAGGCTGTCTTCGGAATATCACCCTCTCTAACCCTGAGCTAATAATAGCCGGATTTGAGATCTATCTTTCAAAAGAAACAAGAACCCTGAAGCTAATTGAACAAGTCAGAAATCCTGGGAATGGGATACTTATACTTGATTATGATCTTGTTCAATTGGTGGTAGTCGATGCACATCCTGAGAGGACCATCTTTCTTTCACACAAAATGGACTGAACACCCCAGGGGGAGTTACTAGGCCTGATAAAACCCTTAATCAAGAGATCCTTCAACTGTTCCTTTAAATCCTTAAGCTCAGATAGAGACATCTTGTTAGGAGGGGATATGGGTTGCATATCAAGGAGAAGATCAATCCCAAATTCAATCTCCCACTTGGAAGGGTCTCTTGGTAGATCATCTAGAAACACCTCTGGATACTCACAAACAACAGGAATGTCTGGAATGTTGGGGTTTCAGACACTAAATCCTTAACTCAAACTAAATGATAAATATAAACCTTAAAATCATCTTCTTGGTCTTAAAGTAGGAGATAAAACGACCTAGAGGCAATGTTGAACTAAATTTCCATTCTAAGACTGCTTCACCTAGAAATCAAAACTCTATTTTTTGGGTTCTACAATTGACTGAAGCATAACAAACATACTACAAATCCATGGTGAAGATAACATCAAAGTAAGTCTTGTCTAACTCTACTAAGTTAGGTGAGTTAACTCTCTGAAGGACTGTGACTGGAAAATTTATGTATACCCTCCGTGGTAAAACTGACTAACCGACATAGTAGAAATTGAGAAGGATTTTGGGAGGATTTTAGGGACGGACACCTAAACTGATAGCTACATAGCGAGTCATGAAGAATAATGTGTCTCTTGAGTCGAACAACGCATAAACATTAACATGGAAAACTTATAACTTACCCTTGACCCCATCTAGTGAGCTCTCCTGCTCCTGGCATAAAAAAGTGCATAGAAATGGTTTTGGTGCTCTCTGCCACCAGCACTTGATGATGTGCCCTACAAAGATGGGCAAGCTGCTAGAGCTGCTAAGGAAGTGGATGGAGAACAACCACCACTATTAGCCTGTCTAGCTGAAGGAAAATCCCTGACTCTGTGTTTGGGCTTCCCACACTTGAAGCAAGCATCTAAATCAACTAAGAACTCTCTAGAGTGGTTCCTACAATACCTCTTGCAAGAAGGGAATATGCGTCCTCTAGACATGCTCCCCTGAGTATTATGTCATGACCCGAGCTGAAACCACGGATTGAGTCATAGAATCTAGAACCATAAATGGATCCAAGTCAACCCATGACATGAACATGATAACTAAAGATCATTATAAATAAAGCTGATAACGAAATTCTTAAATAGTCGATGTCTGAATAAAAAAACGTCTATCCAATAGTAACATCATATCACGAAAACCAATGCTGAAAATACAAGTCTATGTCTGAAAATCTTCTAACATACTGATGTGCTGATGGGAAAACACCCCAATTAGCTCACTAAAAGACTGAAACTAAAAATAACATAAGTCAACTAACTGAAGGTCCTCGAAGGATGATGACTCACCAACAATAGCACTGGGATAAGCTCAGGAGACTAGCTAGCAGCAAGACCAAGTCTGAATGTCTGAAGCTGTATCATAGAGTATGTGGTTAATACTTGAAATGTACTGAGTATACAGGGTAAGGAAAATAGGTTGAGTAAGTAAAAACTAAAATCATGCATATGATAAATCATAACATCATAAGATTTTGAGAGTAAAGGCTACATGCTGATATCTGAAAATATGAATAGTCATAAATTGGATCTTATAACTTAATTGAATAACCAAAAGCTAAAATTGAGATTTTAAGTAAACCTGATAACCTGATCATTGGGTCAAACCCGCTAAAATCATAATATCATAACTAATAAACATGCATAACTGAAGTCATGAGGAATAATGGGAGACTCTTCATATACCTGACACTATCACGATAGAGCTTACGTGAACCCAACTATTTATAATACCCTGAAAGCCTTAAGATTAGACCCGAGGGTTCAAACAAAGAAAATAGGAAATTCTGCACCAGGTCATAGAACGAGTTGTCCAATGACCCATTAGGAGACTTCACAAGTTGTTAAGTGACTAGTGAAGGGGAGGGGCAGTTGGCTAAGATTTGTGGTCTGGGGGTTGACCAAGAGAGAAGCCATGACTCATGGTCAGGGCAACGAGTCGTTAAGTTTGTCGTGGTTAGAAACTGGCTTAGATGTTGAATTTTTTGCAGTGTTCCCAATGACTAGGTCACCACGAGTCATCGGGAACACCACGAGTCGTGGTGCCCCTCGTGGTGACTGGCAGAGAAATATTTTCTAGTTTTGGTGACGGGAGCAGGAATGAGTCGTCGTCCTTGGTAATGACTCGTCTGGTCTCTTGTTGGGACTGGCAGTGTGATTATCCCGTGAATTTATTAAGATCTTTTTTGTAATTTCTAAGATCTTAAGTCCTATACTACGTTGTTTTAAACTCAGTTAGAAGTCTTTTAACGATGCTTAACATATTCTAAACCTCCCCATTCCATGCATGCAAGATCAAGGAGTCCATTGAGGAGCAAGCTAGAGGATTCTTTAGGTTCTTCCTCAATTCACTTTGATTTGAAGAGAGGTTGTGAAATTCAAAGTACCCAGGTAATTGGGGTTATGAATGGGAGTATTCCTTCACTCCCATGCCCAAATTCTCTTCTAACTTCATTTGATTCTAAATTGATGAATCTACGACGTTTAACCATATTTTGTGAAATCTCTAACTATCTATGATGGGTAAATTCTCTTCATATTTCTAGTGTTGTTTCCAGATTCATGGGCATGTTATATAATTTTTTCAATTACAATTTATGATTTCAAAGTCTTACAATTATAATGCCCAATTATGAAAGTTCATGAAGAGTTGAGATTATGATCTATGCTTTCAAGTATGATAAAATGTTGATGATGAAAGTATGGTTTCGAGTTACCCATGTCTATATTCATGTATTGGACTATCAAATTTATTTCAAAGCATGTATGAGTTTTGGTCAAGCCCATATGATCAAGTATGATTCATGATTTACTTCAATTTCATGTTATTAGCTTAACACATAGTTTTGGAGTCTAGATTCCCATTATTCAGATTGTGGTATGGTTTAAGCTAAGGATCTTCATGTTATATTTTTAGATTATGTATATTATGTTATGATTCAGCTTCATCAAAAGACGACTATTTAGCTTTATTGAAAAAAGATGGAGAGCATGTGTATGCTTTTGGGAGTAGTGTCTAGTACCAAGTAGGCTAAGGGTTTAGTCAACCCTGTGCTTGAGAACTACGTGCTAACGTTGATGTGATCATATTATTTGGGACCTCTCTTGTGAGCTTTCCCTACCCCCGAGGGGCCTCCAGCCTGATATCAATATCATGGTAGCACCCTTAGCCCTGGCAAGGCTTTAGGCGGCTCTGCCCACTTGAATGTTATAGTGGGGACCACGTAAGCTCTATCATGGTAATGTCGGTTACGTGACGAGTTTTCCATTGTTCTTCATGATTTTCAGTTATGAATGATCATTAGTTATGATAGTATTTTTATCAACAGGTTTGACCCAAATGTTCAGTTTTACTTATGATTATCGGTTTCAGCTTTGGGTCATTCTATAATACCCCAAAAATGCCTAAGATTAGACAAGGGGTCAAATTAATGATTGGCCAAAAAGCTTGGAAAATGTCATAGAACGTGCAACGTAATGACTCATGGTTTGAAACCACGGGTCGTTGTATGTAGTCATGGTCTTGGGAGTCCTAGTCGCAGTGGAGACAACGGAGAAAGTAACGACTTGTTGCTTGAAACGACGAGTCATTGTTTGCAGTCGTGGGAGAAGCTGGACCTTAGCAGTTGGGGATACCACTGATCATCAAACGACTCGTGGTGAGAAGTGACGACACGTGGTCACCAATTCTCATTTGGTTGCTAGAATTTCCAATGCATGTAATGGATCGAGACCACGACTCGTTGGAAGTAACCAAAAGTCATGGTGAGGCTCATGGTAAGGGATGTTAAGGTTTGTGAAGGGGATAACACGGTCGATCTAACGACCCGTCGGAAGTAGCAATGACTCATCATGTTGAGTCGTGGCTGGGATCCGAGATCAGGTTTTAGACAGTGTAGATGACGGATCGTACCAAGAGTCGTGGTATCCACCAATGACTCATTGGTACGTCCGTGGGAGCGACCAGTACAGTTTTCCATGGTCATTTCATTAAGAGTATTTTCGACCTTTCTATGCTCTAAGTCCCTAAACTACGTCGTTTTATGTATTTTTCTAGGTATTATAAGATAGGTTAAGTCCCCTTACATAAGCCATTTCCATGCATGAAAATTAAGAGAATTCTAGAGCGATCAAGCATATATTCAAGCTTTTCCCTAACAATTTGGGAATTCAAGAACTTCGAACTCTGATCCTACCCAGGTATGTAGGGTTACAAATTAGGGTTTCCTGATGACTCTTTTTCACATCGAGCGCGTCCGCAAGTGTACGGGTCGTGCAAGTAATATAGTGGCTCTTTTTAAGAACCGGATTGTCGAACCCACAGGGACTGGACCCATTCCTCATAACTATCCATTTCTAGTGTGTTCTTAAATACCTAAAGTGTTGGTTATAGACATTTTCGATTGAGATAATTAAGTCTAAGTTTGGGTCAACGAAATGTCTGAAATTACCTAGGAGCAACATAAGAGTTAAAACAGATAATCATGCGAGTCTACGATTTGCAATGAAATAAGCATGGAACTATCAATTGTTATTTCACATAATTAGAATTGCATGTTCATGGTCTTTTTCGAGCCTCTGAACACGGCAATCTAGCCTCACTACATCATTGTGAGCGAGGAGTCTAATTTCTAGTCGCGGGCAATCAATTATGTTGTAGTTTTACGAAGCTTGATGAGGGACTTTTGTGCGTCTAACCATTTAACTTTAACTTAGCCTCACAACTACTTTGAGTGGTGATGTGACATCCCAAGTTGTTCTTCACCATAACCCCCATTTGTCAACCAAGAACGGTGTTAGGTATATTTCTATCCTGACACCAAAATCTCTCCCGAGATACAAATGTGCTCCTCACATTCTCATGCAGCCTAGGTAATGCTTTCTCAAGCTATACCCAAGCTAACAAATATTCGTTCATGGTGATCAATCATTAAAAAAAAAAAATTCAGAATGCAAGACGATAACAACAATCAATAACTTAATTCCAAAACAATTTCATAAAATCACAATCATAATCCATGGCTTCAACCCTAGAGGAAGGTTCTAGCCATTCATGTTCATAAAACTCTCTACACTACTATTAATCTACTCCTAAACTACATACTTACACGAGATTGGTAGAAGAGAAGGGAATTTGACAAACGCTAGCTGAGTTCTCCCACTTCTCACTCCTTCTAGATAGTTTTGAAATAAAATCGTGACAAAATGGAATTGGGAGCTAAGGGTCCTATTTTATAGTAAAATGGAGAACGTGCTTAATTTGGCCTGTCGTGGAACGGCTCCGTGTCTGAGTGTATCGCGAACGCACTGCCTCCGTGACACATAGTGGCAGCTCTTTGGAAAATCATCCGAAAATTGGCCTCGGCAGCACCTGCCGCGTTGGCAACGTGTCACACTGCTTGGGCAGCAGCGTTGACACCTCCATGTCGCGCAGCTAGCCTGCCGTGGCACGTTGCCAATGTGTATGTGGGCTGTGCGCAGCCTGCCTGCCGTGGCACGTTACCACGGCAGCGCCCAGGTGGGCTGTTTTGTGCCTCCTCTTTGGCCGGCGTTCACGTGTTGATTCCGTTTCCAAGCCTCTACTTCACCAACTCATGGATTAGTTCCTCAAAAGTCATCAAAAACCTACAAAACAAAGGCTAATCATGTTGGTTAGCACATGTCTTCACATTTATATAAATCATGAAAATGTATAAAATAACCCAGATAAACAAGGCTAATTTAAGTCATAAAAAAACATATCACGGGCATGCTATTTTGCTCGTGATCACAACTCCACACTTAAAGCCTTGTTCGTCCTCGAACAACCAGTGCCCATATCATGCAATTTGAGACTCCCACATAACTAATTTAGCAAGTTAATTTTGAGCTAGGCTATAGTGATTACGTAAGATACAAGCTAACAATAAAGCCTACACAATTTAATCACCGAAATGAAATACACTATGTTAAGACTTCTTAACCTCAAGAATCGACTCTCAATCTTAGCAAACTCGTGCAAATCAACTGATTAAGAAATCACACATGAATTACATCCTTCATTCAGCATATTTGCCCTCACGGAAAAGGGGATTACCCCACTCACACGCAAAAACAATTTTTACATCACAACATGTGTGGGTACATGAATAGAATTACACTCACTCTCACAAGAATTCACATGCATCATTTCATGACCCCTAAGCTCGCCCTTAGTGTTTTACTCCACTAATTTGAGGATGTATGAATGTAAGATCAAGTAGGACTTTGTAGGTTGTAATGTAGCTTCCGGGCAGGTAGGTACTATTCTGGCCAGTAATAGTGACTATCTTTCCTAAGCACTTTTTAAATCATCACGCCCTCATGGCGAACTTCCCTTCCCTTACTTCACCTTTTTATCCTTGGTAGTTTTCTTTTTTCCTCTTTTGTTTCCCTTTATTTGACACTTTTGACTTATCAATAGGAGTTCCATAAGTAACTTTTAATTAAATTATTTTCTTACTCCTTAATAGTGATCCCAGCCACTTTCACCGTGCACCTTTGTCCTTTCTCAGCTTCTACAACTTGCTACTTTTCATTTCTTTTCATTCTTCTCACTCCTTTACTCTTTCCAGATTTTTCTTCTTCCAAGCGCTTAGGAGCTTTGGGTCAAATTCAGGTTAATGAACGAAAAGGATTAAGCTTATGTTGCAGCTATCAAAGAGAATAGGCTCAAGGCTCAACGGGGCTAACTAGGATTAATTTTTCAAGGTAGGTAAAATGAGGGATAACATTTAGGTTAATTCAAAGAAATGCCTAAATCATCTCCTACAATTCACATCCTTCATTTCATTTATAAACACACCAGGAAAGTTCTAGACAATCCACAATAGCATAGAATACTCAAAACACTTACTCATGGCACATGCTCAATTCAGACATTCAGGAGACTCTTACTCAGCTAATCACAAGAATTCAAACATTAAGCTTCAATTATATTGAGTCAAATTCAGAAATAAGTGTCTCAAGCAAAGTTATACACTTGCATGCTTCAATACTGAGCATACTTGCATCTTACAATCATATATAGGACATAACAAGAACATCAAGCATCCATTAGCTACAATTTCAAAAACCCGACATCTATCGACTAATTTTCCTCAAGACGGTCGTCATCCATCCATCATAGGAAATAGTCTCTAACTATGACTAAAAACATTATATACAGACAAATAAAAATAAAAATAAAAATAAAAAATAAAAAATAAAAAATTTATTATTCGGTTCGAAGACCCCGTCGGAAAGAACCGAAAAGAAAACCAGCAGGTGATGAAGTCATGCTTGACTCACAAAAAATTTCAAATTTTCCTCATTTTTTCAAATAAGCATTACATTCACCAACAATTTGGTTAAGCACAAAAAATTTTTAAATTTCCCTGAAATTTCCCTCACCCCACACTTAAATCATGCTATGTCCTCATATCCAATTGCTTTGTTACCGGGGGTGAGAAATGCTCCCACACGAGGCCTTTAGGCTAGCTAAAAGCATGTTTTCCACAACTGCACAGCGGGTAGTCGACCCCACACTTTTGCTCTTCCATGCTTCCTCCTCTGAGGTACTCAGACTTCCCTCCACCTGTGCCTAACTTTCCACCAAAAACACAAACAAAAAAATTGAAAATAACAAAATCAAAACAAAAATAAAAAAAAATACACATTGTACCTGAGGTACCCTTGGGTTTTGCCTCCCAACGGCGCCTTATTTTACGTCGTGGCACGATGTGGACTGCCTTTTTCAGGACATCCTCATACCTGGGTTCTCTTTCGAGAACCATCTCTTTTTCTTCTGCTGTTTAGAGGAAACAACCTCCACTCTGTTCCTTCTTTCCTCCAACTTCTTCTCCAATTGAAGTCTTTTATCGGACTTAGGATGAACGTATTGCCTTTGGCGTGCCTGTACTCCTCCACCCCACACTCATCTCTGCCAACACACTCACCTGGCAAGGTTTTGTAGTGTGCGGATGAGTTTATTTCTTGTAGTAGACACTTGGAAGAGTTATTCATCATCCTCGACCCTCATTTTGAGGTCCCTTCTTTCAAATCAATCACCGCTCCTCCGGTGGCCAAGAATGGCCGTCCAAGATTAAGGGTACCTGGTCATCAACCTGAAAATCTAAAATAATAAAATCAGCAGGTATAATAAATTTACCTACTTTGATGAGAGGTCTCTATTATTCCATCAGTGTGTCACTCGCGACTTGTCGGCCATTTACCCAACATCAACCTTGTCAGTCTCGGTTTTCCCAACCCCAAGGTGTTGAATAAGGATAGGGGCATTAGATTAACTGCTGCCCCTAAATCACACAAAGCTTTTTCCCAGCTTTACCAATTTGTATGGGGAGGAGTAAAACTCCCGGGGTCTTTGAGCTTCTTTGGCATTTTGCTCAATACCACGTGACTGCACTCGGTCGGTGCTACGATCACGGATATCCCCAATCTAACTTTGTTCGCCATCACGTCCTTCAAGTATTTAGCATGGGCATTCCTACAAGACATCAATAGAGCAAATTTATGTAAAAAGTTCTTTAAAGCTCTCAAGAACTTTTTGAAACATTCACTCCTCCTTGCTCTTTTTGAATCTTTGAGGAAGGGTGGTGGTGGTCTTTGTGCTGGCTGCAATGAAGGTTGCGCATCTTGTTGCCCAGCACTCCTGATGTTCTCAATATATCGGTGGTGGTCCTGGTCTTACCAGCTCGGCTGCACCTCCTTTCTCAACTCTTTACTTCATCGGCTAAGCTGTCTTCGCTTCTATCTTGATGGCATTGATTTGCCGGGGTTAGGATCTGCGTCGCTTGGTAATCCCCCTTGCGGCCTCATATTTTGAGCAGCTGCTATTGACCCACTTGCTTTTCAAGATTGCGGGTGGCTACTGGCTGATTCATTAAGTCTCTTTTGCCATCCTCGCACGATTTTCTGCTAACTGATTGTGGGTCTCCATGATTTTGCCCAGTGTTCCTTAATCGGCTGCTACTATGCCCATGTCACCTATTACGCTATCTTGATGTTGTTGAGGTTGCATAAAATTCTGCTTTGGTTTCCACCCCGAAGAATTTGGGTGGCCACCAAATTCTATTGGAGTTGTTTCCAAATTCTAATTCATGCACATTACCAACAAAATTGGGCGATTCCGGACTGGCTTCACAAGATTCTGCGTTGTACCCATTATTACCACAAATTTCACACCAGCTAGGAGCTTGCTGAACTGCATTAACCTGGCCCTGGTGTTGGTGCATACTAAGTTTATTGAACTGAGTTATCATTTGATGTTGACGGCGAAGCTAACTGTGCTGCCAAGGCATTCAAACCCTCTGTTTCTGTCAACCCTGATCTTCTTCCTGCCCCTGCGGTGACTCATTGTGCCACTCTGGATTTCCTTCTGTAATTCTGTTCAACAAAGTGTACAACTCATCATACTCTTCTCTAGGCTTGCCCACCCGATGCGAGTCTAGTAATATTTTATTGTGTGGGTCTAGACTTTCTACAAAGGTATGGGCCAGCACTTCATTCGATTGCTGATGATGGGGACAGTCTCTCAACAATGACTTGAATCTTTCCCAAGCCATATACAAGTTCTCATCAGGCTTCTGCTTGAAACTGAGTATCTCACTTCGCAACTTTGCGGTTGCCTGAAGGAAGAAAGAATCTAATAAAAAAAAGGAACTTTCTAGCCAAGTCATTCCATGAAGTTATGGAGTTCAGTGGTTCAATAGCCTACTTTTTCGCCTCTCCCAACAATGAAAATGGGAGAGGGTCAATCGGACATAATCTGTGGACACGCCGGTGGGGACAAACGTGTCACTTATCTCAAGAAAGCTCACGCCAATGTTCTTTGCGGTCCTCATGTGCCATTCCAGGTAGGCCCGGCCACTAGAATGTAATAGCTGCACCATATTCTGTTTAAGCTCAAAGTTCCCTCCAGGCTCCGATTTACGGATACTAGAGGTCACATTCGTCGCTAGTGGGATGGCCACTTCACGAACTGGTCTTGCGGCCATTGCTTCCGATGACAATTGTGCTTGCCCCGCGGGTTGGTTGTTGTTGTACTTTTTCTTGAAGTACTTCAGCTTTTGCTCTAGAGCTACTCTCCTTTGCAAATGGATTTGGCGTTCAGGTTCAAGCAACGGTTCCACAAGCTCTCTATTTCTAGCCAGCTCGGCAGGACAACTGTCACCTGCAAATAGACGAGACTAAGACGAAGTTTCACCAAACACTTAAGGAAATTCAAAAATCACACAAAAACAGATAATTTATCAAAACTTCGCCGAGTCACTGGCAACGGCACCGCTTGACGACTCTTTTTCACATCGAGCGCGTTCGCAAGTGTATGGGTCGTGCAAGTAATATAGTAGCTCTTTTAAGAACCGGATTGTCGAACCCACGAGGTGGACTCATTCCTCTAACTATCCATTTCTAGTGTGTTCTTAAATACCTAAAGTGTTGGTTATAGACATTTCGATTGAGATTGAGTAAGTCTAAGTTTGGGTCGAAATATTCTGAAATTACCTAGGAGCAACATAGAGTTAAAACCAGATAATCGCTGAGTCTAAGATTTGCAGTAAATAAGCATGGAACTATCAATTGTTATTTCACATAACTGGAATTGCATGTTCATGGTCTTTCGAGCCTCTGAACACGGCAATCTAGCCTCACTGCATCATTGTGAGCGAGGATGCTAATTTCTAGTCGCGGGCAATCAATTATGTTGTGGTTTTACGGGGAAACGATTGGGACTTTCGTGCGTCTAACCATTTAACTTTAACTTAGCCTCACAACTACTTTGTTGAGTGGTGATGTGACATCCCAAGTTGGTCTTTCACATAGCCCCCGTTTGTCAGCAAGCACGGTGTTAGGTATATTTCTATCTAACACAAAAATCTCTCCAGATACAAACATGCTCCTCCTCACATTCTCATGTACAGACCCTAGGTAATGCTTTCTCAAGCTATCACCCGAGCTAACAAATATGCTTTCATGGTGATCAATCATAAAAACAACAAACAATTCAGAATGCAAGACTAAAACAACAATCAATAACTTAATTAAAACAAACAAACAATAAATATATAAAATTAAAATCATAATCCATGGCTTCAACCTAGAGGAAGGGTTCTAGCCATCATGTTCCGTAAAACTCTCTACACTACTATTAATCTACTCTAAACTACATACTTACACAGAAATTGGTAAGATGAGAAGGGAATTTGACAAACGCTAGCTGAGTTCTCCCACTTCTCCCTTCACTCCTAGGTAGTTTTCCAGAATAAAATCGTGACAAAATGGATTAGGAGCTAAGGTCCTATTTATAGTAAATGGAGAACGTGCTTAATTTAGCCTGTCGTGGAACGGCTCCGTGTCACGGAGTGTATCGCGACCTGCCTCAGTGACACATAGGCAACAGCTCAACTGGAAAATCATCCGAAAATTGGCCTCGGCAGCACCCTGCCGCGTTGGCAGCGTGTCACGCTGCTTGGGCAGCGCGTTGACACCATCATGTCGCGCAGCCAGCCTGCCGTGGCATATTGCCCATCTTGTGAGTGGGCTTGTGCGCAGCCTGCCTGCCGTGGCACGCTACCGACAGCAGGTGGGCTGTTTGTGCCCTCCTCTTTGTCGACGTTCACGTGTTGATTCCGTTTAACCTCTACTTCACCAACTCATGAATTAGTTCCTCAAAAGTAATCAAAAACCTACAAAACAAAAGGCTAATCATATTTGGTTAGAACACATCTTCACATTTATATAAAATCACATGAAAATGTATAAAATAACTTAGATAAACAAGATAATTTAAGTCATAAAGCGTATAACAGGCATGCTATTTTGCCCGTGATCATTTCCGTTCATACCCATGCCCATTCTATATTAATTCATGAAAATATATCAAAAATCTTTGGGGTTTTGAATTCCAATTTTATGAAAAATCCCCAATGTTTTGTTAATGGGTTATTATGATTTATGATTTACATCATATTTTATGGATTTGATCATATTTTTAGGAGTATTTTACTTATCAAATTATTGATTTCGATTTCTACCAAATTAAGCCTAATTATACGTGATCTATGATGAATTAAATTATGATCTTCCCTTCAATTGTAGATATTTACAAATCCAGAATGATTTATGATTTGAAATTTAGATTTATTCGTTACCCATGCATGATTTGATAATTTTCAAATTATATGTATGATCTGAGTATGCATAAAACCTATAGAATATGAATTTGAATTTGGCTACTCACGGGCCTTATGTCATGGCTAGTTCATGTATGTACAAGTATTTTTATAATTGTCATGATTTAAATAGCCAATAAATTCATGCATTATATACTTTGAGCATTATATACTTTGAGCATTATATATGTTTTGGGAGTAGTATCGGAACACCGGAGTAGGTTCGGGGCCTGAGTTCTACCCGAATCTCATAAACTATGTACCGTAGGTATGTTGGACCTCCTATTTTACGTCCCCGGCCCAAATGGCCCTTTTTCGTGGTTATATCGCCGATTCATGATTTTTTTTTGTCCCTTTTAGTAGTTTCCTCCAGACTAAGTTACAAGTCGGAGCTTCATGTATGCTCATATGGGAGCTATTTCAGTTAAGAGAATCTCCCACTATACCTCATGATTTATGCATGTCTATGATTATGTATATTGGCTCAAGTTATATTCAATACGTATTTTCTCTGATGATTATGATTTCGAATGTAATACGAAAATACGAATATTTGAAAAACCTTGAGCCTTATGTTATGTTGCGATATTTATGATATTGCATGATTTCCTACTCTTATGATCACTTATGAATTTTATATACATTTTAAATGTCCGTTTTACTTACCTTGCATACCGGTAGAATTCCACGCCTTGACCACATACATTCTATGCTGTATCATTTCATGATACAGGACCCGACTCTCAAAAGAATTTCCTGCCGCTACCATATACCATCTTAGAGTTCACCTTTAGCTTGTTGGTGAGTCCTCATGTTACGAGGCATTTGCTAGACCTTATTTCATTTTATGTTTCGATGCCAGCCGACTTAGTTGGGGGTGTTGGCCCATCAACCCATCTTATGTAGTAGAACTTTCCAAACAGTATGTAGTATTCAGCTTGTGTGTACGTCTAGAGATTTCCTTATGTTATGATATGTTATGTTATGTTATGTTTATATTTCGCTATGTTATGTTCGATCTTCCACTTAAATTGAATGAAGTTAGATGTATTCTTAGGCCATGGGGCTATTTGGAGCTCTCGAGGTTCCTTGTCCCGTGTTACGAATCGGGGCTACGTTCGGGTCATGACAAACTTGGTATTAGAGCCATAGGTTTTGAAGTGTCCTAGGGTTTTTGAAAGCCTCTTTAAGTAGAGTCTTTTTCATGGGTGTGAAGCGCGCCACGGATTGTGACAAAGAGGCTGCTGAGATGTTTAAAAATACTCACTTCTTTCATGATCTATGAAGTGCGATGAAAAGTCTTTCAATCCTTATAATTCATGCTATTCGCGATTGCAATGGCTCTCAGATGAATGAACGAAAGAAGAAATGGGAATGGTGAGGGCCACGAAGATGGCAATGATCATTGGCATCAGTAAGCCCCCGCCTGTTGACGATCCCCAAGCACCAAATCCAGTTGCCCACGCGGAGTTTCGGCGGTTATCAGATGTTAGCGCGAGGCCTTGACCGCTCGGGTCAACCAACAAGCTTTTTTGCATATTCAACAAAATGGCAAAGCAGTAGCGGCCCGGGTTAGAGATTTCTTGAGGATGAACACTCCGAAGTTTCTTGGGTCCAAGGTCGATGAGGATCATGCGATTTCATCGAGGCTTCTAAACATCACCCGGGTTATGGGGGTGAACAATGGAGATTGTTTTGATTCTATCAGCTAAAGGGGGTGTCTCACATATGGTTCAAATAGTGGAGGGATGCTAGGGCAGTGGGTGCAGGCCATATAGGTTGGAAAAGAGTTCCACGCGGCATTCTTGGATCGGTTTTCCCTTGAGAGATGAGGGAACTTAAGGCGGCTGATTTTGTTAACTTGAAGCAGAATGACATGTCCGTTTAGGAGCCACGTGGAGTTCACCCGTCTATCCAAGTATGTGCCAGAGTTGGTGGCGGACCAGAGGGATCGGGTGAGCTGTTTTGTAAATGAGTGGCGGACTACCTTCGCAGAATCTGCCCAGGATCGCCATGTTGCGTCAGGATATAGACTTCCCCGCATTGTGTTGAATGCTCAGCAGATGGAGTTTTTATGTTGGAGGCATAGGGAGGCCAAGAGGGCTAGGACAGCATTAACAATCTCACATAGGTCTATTGCTCCGGCACCATCATTGGCCGGTACGGCGGGTCTAGATTTCAAAGGGGATCGGAGGAGCAGGGCTCCAGACTTGAGAGGAGGTAGGGTAGCATGCAGATGGAGCGCACATTCCCATCTTGTGCGAAGTGCAGCAAAAATCACTCGGGGAGGTTCCTACTCGGCTCGGTTGCTTGTTTATGGTGTAGCAAGCAGACACGAGACTCGAGGTGCCCTTCAGCCGAGGTCGGGGGCGGTGGGCTGCAAGTATGCCAGAAGCCAGTTCAGCCGCTCCAGTAGCACATCCCCCTCAGTAGGGTGCCTTGGCTAGTTCAGTTGGCGATCAGCGCCAAAAATAGGTTCTACTTTAGCACCCCATCAGGAGTAGGCCTCCTCGGATGTAGTCACTTTGGTATGTTGCGTGCTTTTCATATTGATGTTTAAACTTTGCTAGATCCAGGGGCTACTTTGCCATTTGTGAGTCTTTACATTGCTAGTAGCTTTGGAGTTAGTCCCGAGACTCTATCAAAACCATTTTTAGTTTCTTCTCCTGTTGTTGATTCGGTTGTAGCTAGGCGAGTGTACAAAGGATGCCCGGTCACTATATTGCATAAAGTCACCTCCGCAGACCTTGTCGAGTTAGCCATGGCTTATTTTGATATTATTATTGGAATTGATTGGTTGTAAGCATGTTATGCTTCTGTAAATTATCGAACCCGTGTGGTGGAATTCCATTTTCGGGAATCGATCTTGGAGTGGAAGGAGTAATTCGAGGCGGTACCAACAGGGTTGTTTCATTTCATATCTTAAAAAGGCTAGAAATATGATTTCAAAGAGGTTGCATGTATCATTTAGTTAGGGTTAAACATGTTGAGTCCGGGCCCGACTATCTAGTCAGTTTCGATGGTGTGTGAGTATCCGAGGTCTTTCACGATGATTTGCCGGTGTTCCTCCGAGAAATAGATTTTTGTATTGATCTTCTACTCGATACCGGCCTATCTCCATTCCTCCCATCTGAGGATGGCTACAACCGAGCTAAAGGAATTGAAGGATCAGTTGAAGGACCTTCTAGATAAGGGCTTCGTTAGACCGTGCAAGGTCCCATGGGGGCACCAATTTTGTTTGTTTGGAAGAAGGATGGTTTGCTTGATTAATGGGTGACTATGACAATTGAACAAAGTCACCGTTAAGAACAGTATCCTCTTCCCAAGATCGATGGCTTGTTTGACCAGCTTTAGGGTGCCAAGTGTTTCTCAAATATAGACCTCAAATCCGGGTATCACCATCTTAGTGTTCGGGAGTGTGATATCCAGAAGACATCCTTTAGGAAATGGTATGGTCATTATGAGTTTTGCGTTATGTCTTCTGTACTAACAAATACTCCTACAACTTTATGGACCTGATGATTAGGGTGTTCAAGCCGTACCTGGACATGTTTGTGATCGTGTTCATTGATGACATCAATTTATACTCTCGGAGCGAGAAGGAGCATGCCTCTCATTTTAGAGTAGTGTGTTACGAACTCTTAAGGATTGTCAATTGTATACGAAGCTCGGCAAGTGTGAATTTGTTGAACTCGGTAGCATTCTTGGGTCACGTGGTATCAAGTGAAGGCATAAAAATGGATTCTTAGAAAATCGAACCGGTGAAGAATTGGCCTAGACCGGTGAATCCTTCGGATATTCAGAGTTTCATTGGCCTAGTTGGCTACTACCGAAGATTTTTTGAGGGTTTCTCGTCAATTGCAGCACCTTTGACCAAGTTGACTTAGAAAAAAGGTGAAGTTTCAATGGTCGAGGGCTTGTGAAAAGAGCTTCCAAGAGTTGAAGACTCGACTTACTACCACAACGGAGTTGACCCTACCCGAGGGTACGGATGGTTTTGTGGTGTATTGTGATGCTTCAAGAATCAAACTCGGGTGTGTATTGATGCAGCGAGGGAAGGTGATAGCATATGCCTCTAGATAGTTGATGATCCATGAGAATAATCACCCGACCCATGATCTAGAGTTGGCTGCGGTGGTATTCACATTGAAGATAATAAGGGCACTACTTGTATGGGGTCCATGTGGATGTGTTTACAGACCACAAAAACTCACAATATGTGTTCACCTGAGAAAGATCTCAACCTACGACAAGGAGGTGGTTAGAGCTACTCAAAAACTATGATATGAGTGTTCTTTACCACCCGGATAAGGCTAATATGGTGGCGGACACTTAGCGAGCTCTCAATGGAAAGTGTATCCCATGTGGATGAAGGAAAGAAAGAGATTGTGAAGGATGTACATCGGCTCGCAAGTTTGGGGATTAAATTAGTTGACTCCACCGATGGCGGTGTCATTGTTCAAAGCGGATCAAAATCGGCGTTGGTGGCTGATGTGAAATCTAGACAAGATGAGGACTTGATTTTGGTATATTTGAAGGAAGTCGTTCGAAGTCAGAAGGTGGAGTCTTCTTCCAAGGGAGATGGTGTGCTTCGATACCAGAGTCGCCTATGTATTTGAGATGTTGATGATTTGAGGGCCGGATATTGCATGAGGCCCATGGATCTAGGTATTCTATCCGTCGAGTGCCACCAAGATGTATCGTGACTTACAAAAAATCTATTTGTGGGATGGCATGAAGAAGGATGTGCGGCATTCATACCCAAGTGCCCGAAGCGTGTCAGCAAGTAAGGTTGAACATCAAAGGCCGGGAGGGGTACTTTAGGATATTAGTATTCCCACATGGAAATTAGGGAAGAGATTAGCTCATGGATTTCATCACAGGCCTACCTCGTACTTGCCGACGAGTATGAATCTCTATGGGTGGTGGTAGATAGGTATTCAAAGCTGCTTATTTTCTACACGTCAAAACCCACGAAGACTCAACGAGGATTATACCAAGCTATACATCCGCGAGTTGGTTCTACTTCATAGAGTACCCTTGTCTATTATTTCGAACCGAGTACCCAATTTATCTCCCAGTTTTGGCGGTCTTTTTCACCAAAAGACTTGGGACTAGAGTTATGCTCAGCACAACATTTCATTCATAAACGGATGGTCAAGCAGAGCGGACAATCCTAGACTCTCGAGGACATGCGAGAGAGCATGTGTGATGGACTTCAAAGGAAGTTTGGATGATCACTTTCCCCTGATTGAGTTCTCTTACAATAACAACTATCACTCCAGCATTCAGATGGAACCGTCTGAGGCTCTCTATGGGCGGAGGTATAGATCGTCCATCAGATGGTTTGAGGTTGGTGAGGCAGCTATAGTAGGGCCTGATTTAGTTCATAAGGCTATCTTTGAAGGTTCGGTTGATAAGGGATAGGCTAAAACTAGCTCGAGTCGTCAAAAGTTTGAGGAGAGACAGTTGGAGTTCGAGGTGGACGATTGGAGTATTTCTGAAGATATCTCCCATGAAGGAGGTGATGCGGTTTGGGAAAAGGAAAACTAAGTCCCCTCTATGATGGTCCTACCAGATTGTGATGAGAGTTGGTAAGGTGGGCGTATGAGTTGGGACTGCCCTCGGGCGTCTTTGCGGCCACATCCAGTGTTTCATTGCCGCTTTAAAGGAATGTTTGGGAAGTCAACTCTAGTAGTCCCGGTGGACAACGTGGGTGTAAAAAATAGCCTTAGCTATGAGGAGACTCCGGGTGGAAATATTAGATCGCCGGAGTTCGGAAGCTAAGGAACAAAGAAGTAGCTTTAGTGAAAGTATTATGGAGAAATCAGCATGTCGAAGGAGCTAAGTGGGAAGACGAAGCACATATGATGGCTAAATACCCACACTTATTCTCTACCAGCTCAGTTCCGATTTGAGGTATCACTTTTGCCCTAAACTCTATTTAGTTTTCATGTTCAAATTACGTGTTCAAGTTTTTTATGTAATATGGATGTGTATGTGAAGCATGAAATCAATTCAGCTATGTGATATTAATCAGAATTAGTCATTCCATTAATTTGAACTTAAATGATCAGTATTTGGGTGTAAGGATTGCTTGCCTTTTTTTTCTACTTGTTTCCAACATTCGAGGACAAATGTTCCTAAGGAAGATATATTTTAATACCCCGAAAATGCCTAGGATTAGACCGGGGTTAAAATTGAAGTTTGGTCGAAAATCTGGGAAAATGTCATAAAATGGGCAACGTAATGACCCGTAGTTTGAAACCACGGTCATCATATGCGATCGTGGTCTTGGGAGTCACGGTGGTAGGTGAGACAACGGATGAAGTAACGACTGCGTTGCTTGAAACAATGGAGTCATTGTCTGCGAGTCGTGGGAGAAAGCTGGACCTTAGATTTGGAGACACTATCTATACGGGGTCCATGTGGATGTGTTCTGATTCATAAAAGTCTATAGTACATGTTCTGAAGGATCTAAATCTATATTAAAGAAGGTGGTTGGAGAGTACCTTACTTGATTATGATAGTGTCCTTTATCATCTTGGCAAGGCTAATGTGGTTGTGGAGGCTTTCCGTAAGAGTGTGTCCCAGCTGTAGATGAGCAGAAAAGTTAGTGTAGGATGTGCATCGGCTTGCACGACTAGGATTTCATCTTGTTAACTCGACGGATTGTGGTGTCATTATTCAGAATGGATCTAAATCTTCCTTGGTGACCGAAGTCAAGGCTAGGCAAGACTAGGATCCTATTTTGGTAAAGCTTAAGGAGGCAGTTCAGAATTAGAAGGTAGAGGTTTTCTCCCAAGGGGTAGATAGGGTACTACAATATCAGGGTCGATTATGTGTACCGGGTGTTGATGAATTGAGGTAGCGGATGTTGCATGAAGCTCATGGTTCCAGGTATTCTATACATCCAGGTGCCACAAAGATGTACCCTGACCTATGGGAAGTCTATTGGTGGAGTGGGCAGAAGGACATAGTAGAGTTTGTAGCTAAGTGTTTGAATTGTCCGTAGGTGAAGTTGAGCATCAAAGACACGGAGGTGTGCTTCAAGACATTAGTATCCCTACTTGGAAGTGAAGGAAATCAATATGGACTTCATCATAGGTTTCCGTGCTCGTTGACGTGATTCTATTTGGGTGGTTGCGGACAGGTTAACTAAAGTAGTCCATTTCTACCGATCAAAACTACCAATTCAATGGAGGATTATGCTAAGTTGTATATCCAGGAGTTAGTTCGATTGCATGGTGTTACCTTGTCCATAATATCATATGGAGGTACTCAGTTTACCTCCCAGTTTTCGAGATCATTTCGGAAGGAACTTGGTACTCAGGTCAAGCTTAGTACAACATTTCACCCACAAACGGATGGTATGGATGAATGGTTCATTCAAACTCTTAAGGACATGTTGAGAGCGTGTGTGATTGATTTCTCAAAGTGGTGGGATAATCATTTACCTCTCATCAAGTTTGCATATAACAACAGTTACCCTTCTAACATTCAGAGAGATCCATTAGAGGCTCTTTATGGGCGGAGATGTAGATCGCCTATTGTTTGGGTCGAAGTCGGTGAAGCTACATTGTGATAGGACCAGATTAAGTCCATGAGGCTATGGAGAAAGCTCAGCTTATAAGAGAAGGTTCAAGAAAATAGCTCCAGAGGTATTAAAGTCCTACGTGGATGAGAAAGAGGAAGCTTGAGTTTGAAGTTAATGATTGGGTGATTTTAAAGGTGTCTTCCATGAAGGGAATTGATGAGGAGTTCGGGAAAGAAGGGAAAAATCCAGTCCCCGTTATGTTGGTGCGTACAGGATTGTGAGACATTTTAGCAAGGTGGCTTATGAGTTGGAGTTGCCCTCAGGGTGGCTTAAGTGCATCTAGTTTTCCATGTGGCTAAAAAAAGTGCATGGGTGAACCAACTTTGGTTGTCCGGTGGAGAAGCGTAGGTGTGAAGGATAGGCTCATCTATAGACAGAGTTCCGGTTGAAATGCTTGATCGTCAGGTTCGGGAAGTTAGAAATGAAGTAGCTTCAGTAAAGGTTTGTGGAGGAATCAACATGTTGAGGAGCTTGGTAAGCTAAAGAAGATATGATGGCTAAATACCCGCATCTATTCCCTTCTGGTTCATTTCTAGCTTGAGGTATCAGTTTCCTCCTAAAGTACTCTATTCAGTTTCATGTTCAGTTCATGTGTCCCAGTTTCTTTCATGTTAATTTGTGTATGTGTGATTCATGAATTCAGTTCAATCATGTATTTCAGTTTGGATTAAGTCACTCCAAGTTTCAGCTTTAGATGTTCATTATTTGAGATGTCGATTCTATTCCCCATCTTTTCAACATGTTTATTCACATTTGAGGACGAATGTTCCCAAGGGGGAGATATTGTAATATCCCAAAAACCTTAATATCAGACCCGAGGTTCAAACAAGAAAATAGAAAATCTGCACCAGGTTACAAAAGGAGTCGTCTAGTGACCCGTCCAGGAACTTCACCGAGTTGTTAAGTGACTCGTGAAGTGGTGGGGGACTTGGCTAAGATTCTTGGTCTGAGGGTTATTACGAGAAATACGATTCGTGAGTCGGGGTAACGAGTCGTTAAGTTGGTGATTGGTCAAAAGATGACTTGAATGTTGAATTTTTGGTGGTTTTTCCAATGATTGGGTCACCACGAGTCGTTAGGAACACCAAGTGTCGTGGTGCCCCTCATGGTGACTAGTAGAGTAATGTTTTCCAGTGTTGGTGACAAGAGCAGGAAGGGGTCATCGTCCTTGGTAACGACTCATCCGGTCCTTGTTGGGATTGGGTGTGACTTCCTACAAATATATTAGGGCTTTTTCATAATTCCGAAGCTCCTATGTTTTAAACTATGTCGTTTTAAGATAAAGGAGTCCATTGAAGAGCAAGGCTAGAGGATCTTTAGGTTCTTCCTCAATTCACTTGGATTCTTGAGAGAGGTTGTGAAATTCAAAATACCCAGGTATGTGGGGTTATGAATGGGAGTATTCACTTTACTCCCATGCTCAAATTCTCTTTTAACTTCATATGATTCTAAGTTGATGAATCTGGGGTTTTAACCCAATTGTGAAATCTCTAAATATCTATCATTGGTAAATTCTCTTCATGTTTCTAATGTTGTTTGCAGATTATGGGAATGTTTTATGATGTTTTCAATTATAATTTATGATTTCAAAGTCCTACAATTATAATTCCCAATTATGAAAGTTCATTAAGAGTTGAGATTATGATCTATGTTTAGAAGTATGATGAAATGTTGATCATGAAACAATGGTTTCGAATTACCCATGTCTATATTCATGTATTTGACTATTGAATCTATTTCAAAAGCATGTATATTTTAAGGCAAGCCTATATGATCAAAGTATGATTCATGATTTACTTCAAGTTTATGTTATTAGCGTACTACATGGTTTTGGAGTCTAGACTACCACTTTTCAACCTTAAGTATGGTTTGAGCCAAGGCTCTCTTCATGTTATGTTTTCAGATTATATTATGTTATGATTCAGCTTAGTCAAAATATGATGCTTCAGCTTCATTGAAAAATGATGGAAAGCATATGCATGCTTTTGGGAGTAATGTTAGCACCGAGTAGGATAAGGGTTCAGTCAACCCTGTTCCTTAGAACTATGTGCCAACGTAGGTATAATCAGATTATTTGTACCTCCCTTCTGAGCTTTCCCTACCCCCAAGGGCCTTGACGATATCGATATCCTTAAAGTAGCACCCTTAGCCACAGCAGGCTTTGGACAGATCTGCCCACTTGAGTGTAATAGTCAGGACCACGTAAGCTCTATTGTGGTAATGTCAGTTATATGAGGAGCCTCCATTGTTCCTCATGATTTTCAGTAATGCATGATCATTAGTTATGATAGTATTTTTTTCAACAGGTTTGACCCAAATGTTCAATTTTTTCTTATGATTATCGGTTTAGCTTTGGTCATTCGAATCAGTTATGATATTCAGTCATGTTTAAATCATATTGCCCAAGATAATAGCATGTAGCCTTACTCTGTAATCTTGCTCTTGCTTGAATATGTTTTATGATATGCGTGATCTATGATTTTACTTGCTTAAGCGATTTTACTTTCCTTCCATACTTAGTACATTCCAAAAACTGACTACATACTCTATGCAGTATCATTTCATGTTATAGCTCCGGACGTCCAGATTCAGTCCCCCGCCTATGAATTCTTAGAGTTGGCATTTCTCATCCTATCGTGGTGAGTCCTCATCTTTCAAGGACCTTCATATTAGCTTGTTATCGGTATTTCGGTTTCAGCTTGTTAGTGAGTTAGTTGGGCTCTTGTCCATCAACTCGTAAGGTTATAGAGGCTTATCAGACATAGCATGTATTCATCTTCGGATTAGTATCATGTTTTCCGTTGTTAATGATGTTATTGGATTTTCAAAATTCCGCTATTTTTTAATGTTATACCTTCCACATTTACTTATGTTGAATTTATTATCTTGTCAACTTGAAGTCTCTCGGAGCTCCTTGTCCATATGACTCTATACGGGTCTATGTTCAGGTCATGACACTATTACACACAAGTTGGCAGAGCCATCTAAGTCTTACTTGGGGCTAAATGCGCTACCATGATATTGATCTCAAGGCTGAAGGCCCAATCGGGCGAGGGGAAGATCACAAGGGAGTTGCCAAAGTAACTAGATACTCCTACATTGGCACATAGTTTGGAGACCCTGGATTTTCTAAACCCCTAGCCTACTCGGTGCAAGACACTGCTCCCAAAAAAGATGCAAGTGCTCTCCATCATTTTTCAACAATGTTTGAAACCATCATTTTTTAATGAAGTTGATAATGAAATCCACATGCATAATCAGAAATTTGAATATATGGGAGTCTGGCTCCAAACATACCATAAGCTGAATGGGAGTATAGACTCCAAAACTATATGGTAAAGATGATTTATAAAACTGAACTAAATCATGAAAACATGCTCAAACTGAGTGGAATTACCCAAAATCTGAAGAACATGCATGCTTGAAATAGACTTCACTAGTCAAACCATAGATTCATATAGGTAATTTGTAAGCTTATGCATACATTCTAGATGCTTCACCAATCCTCAAATCATCAATCTAAAAATAGACTTTTATGAACTCTCATGATTGGGAATAATGTTTTAAAACTCGAAATAATGAATTTGAAATCAATTAGTACAGAAAATCTGCCCATGAATCTTAAAACATGCTTTGAAACATGAAGGGGTGACCAATAAATTAATCATAGAGAATTTCATAAGTTTGGATTTAAACCCCATATGATCATACACTTGAATTAATACTACAATTCATGAACTTAAAGAGGAATTTGGGCATGAAAAGTAAGAGGAAACTCTCATTCATTTGCCCTACATACCTGGGTAAGCTTAATCTACACCCTTCTTTCAAAACCCAAGAGATTTGGGAAGCACTTGAAAGAATTCTATGCTTGAACTCCTATGGAATCTTCTAAACTTGCATGCATTGGAAGAGAATGGGTTTGAATAGGCTAAACTCTCTTAAACCACTCGAACAGAGCAAAAAATGACGTAGTCAAGGGCTTAGGAGCTTACGAATTCTGAGCTGCTCTACTAATTTCACAATAAAATTAACAATGTCAATCCCAATGAGGACATCACGAGTCATTAGGAGGAGTAATGACTCATAGAGTCCTCACTCGTTATCTTCATTGAATTCTAATATCCAACTTAGTCATCCTAACCACGACCCATTCGACTAGTCATGAAGAGGCACCACGACTCATTGTACCATCCGTGATGACCCCCTAACCACGACTCTTTACTAACTACTTCTCATCACGAGCCACATCACGATTCATTAGGTGACCTAACGAGTCACCTGATGAGTCTTTATATGGATTGTGCAGATTTCTTCCTACTTCTTCTGCCTAACCCTCAGATCTAATCTTAGGGACTATTGGGGTATTATAATTGTCACGCCCCACATTAGGAGGCATGACTGGAACCAGGTGCCCTACTAGGATCTGAACCGTTGAGAGCTGATTGAGCCTAAGCACCTCTGATGCAAGGCTGACTCTAACTCTAGAATAAAGAAAACAACAAGCTATATAGCGGCTGTAATTACAACCCCCAGCCAAAAAGGCCTATAGCCACATGTGAAAATAAACAGCTAAACAGGGCCTCACATGGCCAGCACATAATCTAAATCACATACCGCCCCACACAGCCGATACATCTAGCCACAGGAAAAGATACAATCTGCAAGCCTCTAGGAGTAATAAGATGGTTGGGACAGGGCCCCGGCCTACCCGCGCTGTAAAAAAGAAGTAAGCCTCTGTCACACAAGCTCAAGAAGAAAGGAGTTGATGGCTCTTGTGCGGCTGACTGAAACTGCGAGGGATCTGCTCCTCGTCTATTTATTGCCTTAGGCAAAGTAATGCAGCGCCCGGGAAAGGGCTTCAATACAATATGTATCGAGTATGCAAAGTAGCTGTAAATGACTGAAATTAAGCAATAAAGCTGACCACGGCTAAAGTAAAGGAAACCGGCGGAAGGCTGGCTGAAGTAGTAAAATCAAGACTAAATGTAACTGTAATAAGAATGGTAGGGGTCATACCTGACAAACAGAACGTCTTACTGTCTCACTATCAGCAACTAACCAACAACATAACATAAACCTTACCTGGCCCCCATAAGCGAGAGGTGCAATCAACACATAACAACCACACGGTCCCCCATTAACCCTAGTGACTACACCTCAATCTATTTACCCTATCCAGTCTTACCCCACCACCTACTAACTATGAGAATCCTGCTAGCCCCCTTGGTATGCAGCTTGGGCCCGCTGGGCTGACTATAGCTATGCACACAGGCTCGGAGGACTCCACAAATCTACACCCTGCGTAAATGCTCGGCGGGGTGTGTATAGGCCAACCACGGCAAAATATGAGGAGTTGGCTCCCCATCTTCATCCTTTTGGATGGCATGCCACTCCGTAGAGCGTATCCTCGCCCTCTGTCGAATGAGTCGACACAACTATTAACCCTGGGGAGGTCATGGAAGCTATATAGGCATAATCCAAGCCCAAACAATGCAAATACAAGTCTCAATTGATAACAATAACTGAATTGCAATCACATACTCCCGACACACTTTACTGAGATTCATACTGGATTACTATACTGTAGAAACTGACAAATAAATCTATCTGTATAGAGAGAGAGTATCTGGCCTTCTGGGCCTTATGTTAATGTTACTCGCTTCTACGATAATCTGTATGACTGTCTACAGGCACACCATGTGCACGTATTTGATCAGAGAATCCTGATAGTGATCATGATCTCTAATAATCTGGGCTGAATAGAGTGCGGTCTGAAGTAGTCTAACAATAATCTGAATGTCCTACTCGGACACGTAGCTTGATGCCCCGCTAGTGTATGGGTCGTACAAGTTATATAGTGGCCCTTTTTAAGAGCCGGAATGTAGAACCCACAGGGACTGGTTCAACAAGTGAAGTTCAAGTGTTAGTTAAGAAGTCGGTTTTAGAAGTTTTGATAAATTATAATTAAATCTTAATGGTGACATGACGTAATCTGGAAGCAATACAAAACAAAACTAGAGTTAAGGCTGGATAATCATGCAATGCTACAATTCGTAATGGGTTAAGTATGAAATTATCAATTGTTGTCTCACATAGTGGAATTGCATGTTCACGGTCTTCGAACCGCTAAACACGACAAACTAGCCTCACTACTATATCGTTGAGCGAGGATGTCATTTCTAGTTCGTGGGCAATTCACTACGTGGATGTGGTTTATGGGTTTATGCCCTTGATTGGGGACTTTCGTAACTCCAACCATTTAGCCAAACTTGGCTTGCAGCTACTCCTACAAGTGGTTGAGTACAATTCTAAGTTAGTGTCTTTATCATCCGTTTTGGTAACCAAGCAAGGTAAATTTGGTATATTCCTATCCTAACCACAAATCTTATCGAAAGACAAGAACTCGCTTCCTACATTCTTATATTCTTGCATAGGTTTTCTTCAAGCTTCCACCCAAGATTAACCTACTTGTTTTCATGGTTATCAAGCATAAAAACAAAAATAATAAAGATTGGCAAGACCAACAACTAACAACTCAACCCAAAATGAATATAAGCAAATACAATCATATCCATGGCCTCAACCCTAGATGGAAGGTTCTAGCCACCCATGTTTGTACAAATACTCACAACCATGTTTAGAGTACTTTACATACAAGTATAGATGAAAAGAAATGAAGAAAATATGAACCCAAGAGGAGTTATCCAAGTATCCTTTGCACCTCCCTTCGATTTTTCCAGAAAATCGCGTGTTCTGATTTAGGGTTAAGGGTTGTATTTATAGTAAATTGAGATTTGCATATTTTTGGCCTGTCATGGAATGGCTTCGTGTCATGGAGCTGAACACCCTAATTGACTTCCGTGACACGGAGGCATCACAGAAGCATTCTGGAAATTGTATAAAAGTCGGATTTTTCACTTAAGCTTGCTGCGATGGCGGTGTGGCACGACCTTGCTTATCGTGCAGGCATTCTGTTTTGCTGCCCTCTTCTAGCCAACTTTTGTAGTTTTGCTTCAAATCATTCATATCTTCACCCATCATTATTTAGTCCTTCAAATGAATTTTACACCTACAAAACGAGGACTAATCATGTTTGTTAGACATACCCAAATTTACATCGAATCATATGAGAATGTTTATACATAAGTAGATAAACAAGACTAAAATAAGTTATAAAGTAGCACTTGGGCACGCAATTATGCCCAAGATCACAACCCCACACTTAAAGCCTTGTTTGTCCTCGAACAAACCTTTTACATCTCATGCATATGAAGACTCATACATAGCTAATTCAATAAGACAATTCAAGCTACGACTATAATGACTATGTAAGATAGCAAGTTACAAATAGAGCATGCAAAGATTTAACCATTTAAAATCAAATTTAACTATGTTAACACTTCCTAACCTCAAGATTTGACTCTCAATCTTAGCAAACTAATGCAAATCAACTGATCAAGAAATCCAACATGAATTATATCCTTCATTTAACATATGCCCTCACAACAAGAGAGTTACCCATTTTCACTCGCAATTTTTAAATCATATTGTGCATGGCTATAAAATAGAACTCACTCACTCTCACCGAATTCACATGCATCATGTAGTGAACATAAGCTTGCCCTTAGTGTTTTACTCCAGTAATTTAGGAATGTTTGAACATAAGATCAAGTAGGACTTTTTAGGTTGTAATGTAGGCTAAGGGTAGGTAGGTATTCTTTCAAAATTGTGACATTCTTACAGCGCTTTTACTACATCACATTTCATTATGACACATCTTCTTTTACTTTCCCTTCCTTCTTTTCACTCTTGAATTTCCCTTCTTCTATTCCCATTTCTTTAAGCTTACATACTCAGCTTATTGGTAGGTACTTAAGCTCAAGCTGTTTTCATTCATTTATTTTCTTACTCCTACCAATACTCAAGCATTTTCAAACAAGTGCACCTTTGACCTTTTCAACTTCCACAACTGCTATTTTCCTTCTTTCTCCCGTTTCTCTCTCCTTCACTCTTTCCAGTTTTCACTTAGCGCTTAGGAGTTTTGGATCAACATTCAAGGCTAATGAAAGAAAAGTTGGCTATTGTTGTAGCTATCCAAAGAAGAATAGGCTTAAAGGCTGAATGGGGGCTAACTAAGTTCAATATTCCAAGGTAGGAAGGAAACTATGATTAACAATTTGACTCATTCGAAGAAATGCCTAAATCATCTCCTACACTGTACATCCCTTTATTTCGTTTTTATTTACACAACAGGAAAGTTCTAGACACTCTACAACAACATGGAATATTCGAAAACCTTACACTCACAGCACATGCTCAATTCAAGACACATCCAATAGACTCTTAACTCAGCTAATCACCAGAATTCCAAATTAAGCTTTCAGCACATAAAGTCAAATTCAAAGAGCCAAGGTGTCTCAACAAAGTTATAAACTTCTTACATGCTTCAACACTAACCACACTTGCATCTTACAATCATGTATATCACATAACAAGAACATCAAACTATCAATTAGCTACGGGTTCAAAAAAGAAAAAAATTAAAGATTTTATTCTTCTTCAGAGTTCCGAACCCCGTCGGAAAGAACCGACAAGAAAAACTAACGGGTGGGTAAATGATGCTCAAATAAAAAATGTTCCTTTAACCAATACTTATCAAGCACTAAATTCACCCAAAATTATTAAACACAAAATTTTGAAATTTCCCTTGAAATTTCCTTCACCCCACACTTGAATCAGGATATGTCCTCATAGCATCAAATTAACGTTTTAAGAGGGTGAGAAATACTCCCTGAGGCGTTTAGGCCTAGCTAACATCATGTTTTTCTTTCTTTGAACACGTGGGTATTCAACCCCACACTTTTCCTCTTTCATACTTCTTAGCTTCCTCCTCAAGTACTCATACTTCCTCTCCATCACATTAGCCGTCTCCACCAAAAACAACAACAAGATGAAAATAAACAAAACCACACAAATGCAAGAAATTAAAATGGTACTTGTGGTACCCTTGGGTTGCCTCCCAAGCAACGTCTAATTTTATGTCGCGACACGACACATCAAGTTTCACCATTTTCCCTCCACCTTGAGGATATGATCTCACCCCTAATTTCTTCTCTAATTTTCTATTATGCTCAGGGGTGGAGGTGAAAAATTTAAAGGACCAAGCAATAAATGTTGCCTCTTGCATTTATTGGCCCTTACGCTCAAAGTGAAGTCTTTTGCTCTCGAGAATCAGCAAATTTCCAGAATATATGGGGCTTGTTCCTCCTCTAGCTCTTTCTCTACAAGCTTGGAAGACTCTATTTCTAGGTTTTCAACCAAACTTAATGTCGATAAATGCTTCGAGTGTGGTACAATACACCTCAACTCTGAAACTGCATTGTGCTTGACTTCCCTACTTGTGTAAACCTTCCTCCTACATCAACATCTAATTCCCCATGAATGTCAAATGAGTGGGACTCTAACTCTTCTTCCATAAATGGATTGGCCATATGTGTGAAACCATCACGGGGACTCTCAAGAACTTCTAATTGTTGGGCTTCTTCCAAGAATTCACCCTTGTCTTCTTCTTGTAGTTCCTCTTGAGTATCGCATAAGAACATAATAATTTCGTGACCTTGGCGCTTACAGCCTACATTATTATGTTCTTGCCTAGGTTTTCTCTTCCAAGCTTCCACCCTAGATTAACCCACTTTTTTTCATGGTGATCAAGCATAAAAGCAAAAATAATGATTGTAAGACAAAAAACCAACTAACAACTCAATCCAAAATGAATCTAAGCAAATACAATCATATCCATGGCCTCAACCCTAGATGGAGGGTTCTAGCCACCATGTTTGTACAAATACTCACAAACATGATTTAGAGTACTTTACTTACAAGTACATAGATGGAATGAAATGAAGAAAATATGAACCAAGAGGACTTCTCCAAGTGTCCTTGCGCCTCAGTTCGATTTTTCAGAAATCGCATGTTCGATTTTTAGGGTTAAGGGTTCTATTTATAGTAAATTGGGATTTGCAGATTTTTGGCCCTGTTATTGTAATGGCTCCGTGTCACAGAGCTGAATGCCATAATTGACCTCCGTGACACAGAGGAATCGTGGAAGCATTAAGGGAAATTATATAAAAGTAGGTTTTCTTTGGAAATTTGTCAGCGATAGCGGCGTGGCACGGCCACACATCGCGCAGGCATTACATTTTGCTGCCCTCTTCTAGCCAACTTTTGTGAATTTTATTAAATCCATTCCTTATCTTCACCCATCATTATTTAGTCCTTCAATGCATTTTACACCTACAAAATGAGGACTAATCATGTTGGTTAGTACATACCCAAATTTACATCAAATCATGTGAGAATGTTTATACATAAGTAGATAAACAAGACTAAAATAAGTTATAAAGTAGCACTTGAGCATGCAATTATGCCCAAGATCATAGATCATGCATAACTATGGGTGCAGGACAGCCAACTGCTTTGTTCTTCTAATTAAACAACTATAGAGCTGGGCTTGGTTGAACATGCTTCTAGGCGATCGGTCCACACAGTTCTTCATAGGAGCTTCTCGTCTCCTTAACGTAGTTAACCTTGTACTAGCCAGTACTACTGACTCCTTAAGCCTTGTCTGAATCCCACCCAGATCTATGTTACTGTTCTGAGCGCTATATTACTGTTCTGGGCAATTTCCAATCTTATAGGCAATTCTATATAGTGGCCCTCTCCGGGACTCTGTGCCTGACTACCTTGAGCCAGAAGCTGGGGTACTGGCCCATCACTGGCTATTGATGTGGACCCCTCCTTGGGGTACCCATGGGTTTATCTAACTTGGACGACTAGGCTGGCTTGCTAGGCATTCTACATGATAAGCTGTTCGTGACTGACCCCAACAATCATTGATAGGCTAAAAAGGGACCTTGTCACGATTACTCAATACACTAGAGAACCTGGCGTCCCTAACTGGAACCATACCTATTCTATCTCTATTTCTGGTTCTGGAACGTGCGATAACGTTAATGACCTCTAAGGATGCTTTCTTGTTAATACAGGGCGTCAGGCGGGTCGTCAAACCGCCTAGCTGCGCCCATCTTGTTTAACTAGCGATTCAGGCTACTAACTCTTTTGAGCTCGAATTCTAGGTCTGGAAACAAACATATAAGTCTACCATCCCAAAAAGGCTGAGAATAAAGAGTTCCTATAGCATCATACGTAAATCACATTTTACCTGCTGCCCTTTTAACGAGGGTCCTGCAGTACGATGCAGCTATGAGTTTAACAGCTAACTTGGTATATAGCTGTAATCCCTGTCGGCAAGTAATCGCCACATATCTGATATTTATATACGTAGATCAATAACAACTAATTACAACGCATATCGAATACAATCTAATGGTAGAAACCATCTACAGCATCTGAGATCATTGCTTCTATTCGAGGACATAGAATCGTAACACTATACGACTAGGATACTTGCAGTGTTAAGCCTTACACACCTTGATCGTTGTTTACCGATTGGGCGCGATTTTAGGCTCGTGTTCAACTGCCTTTCTCAACTGAAATCGTGTTACTGGAAAGATAGGATTATTTTTATCACTAAATTCGGCAAAAAGGAAAATTTTATATAGAAATATTAACTATATTTCTAATATTAAACGGAATTTCACGGTAGAAACCTCGTTATTTCTTGAAGATCTAGAAGGCAAAATACTTACTTTAAGCACGGGATCGCCATTGACACCAGTTTTGGATCCAATTCCAACAACTTTGACTCGGCAGGACGATGATTCGCCGGTCATTTTCACGAAACTAACTCCGAAAGAATGCTCCCTGCAGCCTTATGCTTCAAATGCGAGAAGTTAATTTGAATTTGGACGGTGTTTTACGGCACTTAAATGGATGAAAATTATATATTCCCTTTGTCCTATCCTCATTACGATTGAAATAAATGTAGAAATGACATAATGTTAAACGGTGAGGCCTATACTTGCAGCAAAATACATGGCAATGCGGCACGTTGGCCAACACGCCATTTTGGCTCCATGCCACGTTCGCTAACGCGGAGCTCCCAGCTCCGTGGCACTGCCTCTAGGCGGCACGGTTCGGCCTCCTCTTGCGAAATTCCAACTTTGTACTCGTTCGGCCCTTCCCGGGGCCCTTTTCTCCTTACGTATGGCACTCTAAAACTCTCAACCAACATATGAATAGGCCATCTAAGTGCTAGAAACTTACGAGTGTAACAACAATATCTCCCCATTGGGAACATTTATCCTTTGAATGTGGGTAACATATTGAATAGTTGGGGAAAGGAACTAAAATCTCAAATACTGAATATCTGAAGCTGAAAAATAATGGAGTGATTGATTCGAGACTGAAATACATGAATGAACTGAATTCATGAATCACACATACATGAACTAACATAAAATGAACTAGGATACATGAACTAAACATGGGCTGAATAAAGTACTAAGGAGAAAATTGATACCTAAAGTTGGGCCCGAGCAAGAAGGGAAAAGATGTGGGTATTTAGCCATCATATCTGCCTCAGCTTCCTACGTAGCTCCCTAAAGAAGCTTATTCCTCCAAAGAACCTTTACTGAATCTGCCCTTGTTTCTCAACTTCTAAACTAATGATCAAGGATCTAACGGGCATTTCCTAATAGCTTAGGTTATCCTTTACACCTACACTCTCCCTTTGGAACAACCAAAGTAGTTACCTAATCCAATTCTTTAACAATGAGAAATGGAAGACTAGATGTATCAAGCCTACTCCGCTGGTAGCTCTAACTCATAGAACACTTTGCCAATATTCTCACAATCCAGTCTGAGACCAACATTCGGGGACTAAGCTTCCCTTTCTTTCCAAAACTTATCAGCCTTCATGGGAGATACCTCCAAGAACACCCAATAATCAACTTCAAATAGCTCTCTACCTGACATCGATATATGACTTTTGACGACTCTGAGCTGTTTTAGCCTTTCTAGATAAGATGAACGTTCTCCGCAGCCACATGAACTGAATCTACTGGCCCTATCAATGTAGCTTCACCTACCTCAAACCAGCAATAGGTGATCTACATGTTCACCCATAAAGAGCCTCAAACAGAGCCATCTGAATACTAACATAGTAGCCAATTGTTATTGTAATCACACTCGATAAGAGGTAAATGATCATCTCAACTACCTTTGAAGTCAATCACACATGCTCTCAACATTTCCTTAAGAGTCGAATGGTCCACTCGGCCTTACCATCTGTTTGCGGAGTGAAAAACTATGCTAAGCTTGACCTGAGTACCAACTGCCTTCTAAAATGACTTCCAAAACTGAGAAGTAAGCTGAGTACCTCTATTTGATATGAATAGACAAGGGAACTCTATGCAACCAAAACTAACTCCCTTAATGTACAATTGTATAGTCCTCAACTGATTCGGTGGTTTGACCAGTAAGAAATAAGCACTTTAGTCAACTATCTACAATAACCAAATAGATTCCACTTCCAATCGAAAATACTAATTTCTTGTAGCACAACTCAAAGGTCTATTGAAGTTTCACTTGTTGACGGTTTGGACATAGCCACAAACTATGATATGTCCTTCTACACGCACGATATGCTGTGATTTTACGGCACTTTAGACGCTTAAAACCAAGAAACTATGCATATTTCGGGTATGTTTATATAGGTATGATGTTTTTTGTGTTTAATGTGCAGGAAAATAGGTTCTGAAGTGAACTGGGCAAATTAATTCTTAAAGCAACTGAACATGTGATTGCGGGAACTTCACGAGTCATTGGCATGAGCATTCTTGCTGAAGTTGTGGGCAAGGTTGAGTTTAGAAGTTACAAGACTAGTGTACCTGAAGGGTTAAGGGAACGACTCATTACATCTGGTAATGAGTTGTGAAGATAGAATCATGAAGACAGAGGGGAGAGAAATTATTGAAGAAGTAACCAGTTGTAATACCCCGGAAAAGAGCCTAAGAATAGACTCGGGAGTTAAAGTTGGAAAACTACAGAAAAACCTAGGAATTTTGCCAGAGCGACTCGAGAGGTGCGAATCATGGTGAGGATCTACGACTCGTGACTCGAATCATGATGAATTTCGGAAGCCTGAGGTCATATCACAAGTGGTCCTACAAATCGTGATATGCAGGTGTGTATCATTAGTGAAATTCTCGGTGGTGCTAGAGTGAGTCGTCACGGGTAATGAGTACGACTCGTAGGATGTAGCAACAAGTTGTGATGAGGAGTCGTGGTTAGGATAGTCATTTTGGTTTGGGAGGATGGTACCACGACTGACAGCACGACCGTAGTATGGTACTCACAGTCGTGATATGAAATTCGTGGAAAGATTTAGAAGATTGAAAAGTGGTGAGTGACCACGGGTCGTGACTTCGTGAGTGCGACTCGTGGTGAGGAAGTCGAAATTTCATTAAGGGAAAATTTGACTTTTTTATGCTTTTGGACCCTAAACCACGTCGTTTTGAGGTCGGGACATGGTCTTTTAAGGAGGAAAAACTCATGCTAGGTATCATTTGGCATTTGCAAGAACTAGAGAAGGGAGTAGGAGGAGATTCAAGGGTTTCTCTTCAATTCTTCAAGTTTCCACCTAGGGTTTTTCAAGGGAGTTAAGAAGTAAGTAATTCCGGGTACATGCGGTCTTAAACGTGTATTTTAGTCCCTTCTCATGCCCAATTTCTCCCTAATTCTATGTTTGAAGTTACCAAAACATTATGGGTCTTAATCAAGTTGCATTATTCTTTAAAAATTGGAATGAGCTTGTTGTAGTATGCTTAACTTATGAATTTCGAATTATTTGGGCTGATTTCAATAGTTTATTCAATATTTCATGATCTAACTTATAAAACTATAGATTCCCAATTATGAGAAATTTTTTAGTAAAGTTCATGGTCATGATGATCCCCTAAAGCATAATACGAATTTTCTTAAATTCTAAGCATGTCTTCAAGTCTTTAACTACTCATGTTATTATGATCATATTTTCTATAAATTTAAGCATTTCATGTATTATTGAAACTATGGGCAATTCCCACATGTCACTTATGATTTATGAACTTTGATTTTGGCCAATTCTGAGCCCAACTCCATGGCTAGTATTAAAAATTCTCAAGCATGTTATGATTCTCACGATTTAACTAGCCATGCATATCGTGTATGAATTTCTATGAGCACTTTGTATGTTTTGGGAGTAATATCGAGCACCGAGTAGGTTCCAGGCCTAGGTCACACCCCCGAATCTCAAAATAATGTGCCACCGTAGGTTATGTTTGGGGCCTCCTCATTGATTGTCCCCTATGCCCTGGGGCCTTCACGAGTGATATCAAGCCTTTCATGGTTTCATACCCTTGGCAAGGTATGAATGACCTCCCCACTAGGTTTATAGGTTGGGCTCCATGTGTGCTCATATGGGGTTTGTCGGTTATAGAAATCTCCCATTGTTCCTAATGGTATTAATGCAAGTATGATTATTTTCTTTTGGCTCATGTTATGTTTTAATGAAAGTGTGTGTCACGTAATTGAAGACAAGAAGGAGCTGGCAAAGTACATCGACTTGCATGGTTAGGAAGTTAGATTAGTTGGTTCAACCATTAATTTGAGGTAGTAGTTCAGAATGGGTCAGATTCGTCCTTGGTGCTTAGAGGTGAAGGCTAACAAGATGAAGATCCAATATTGGTAAAGTTGAAAGATGTTGTTCAAAGTCAAAAGGAAGAAGTCTTCTTCAAAGGGGCAGATGGTGGTGTACTTTGGTACCAGGGTCGCTTATGTGTTCCGAATGTGGGGGATTTGAGGAGTCAGATGTTACATGATGCTCACGGATCCAAATATTCTATCCATCTAGGTTTTAAAAAAATGTATCATGCCTTCTTTGGAAATCTACTAGTGGAATGGCATGAAGAGGGATGTGCAGAATTCGTAGCCAACTGCCCGGGTGCCAACAAGTGAAAGTCGAGCATCAGAGACCGGGGTGCACTCAAGATATCAGCATTTCTACTAGGAAGGGAAGAAATCAATATGGAATTTGTAATAGGTTTACCCCACACTCGTAGAACGGTATGACACAATTTGGGTTGTGGTGGATAGGTTGACTAAGGCTTCTTATTTCCTACCGGTCAAAACCACTGATTCATCAGAAGATTATGCTAAGTTATACATCCGAGAGTTTGTTAGATCGCATGGATTGCCCTTGTCCATTATATTAGATAGAGGTATTGATTCAACTCTAGGTTCTAGAGATCTTTTCAAAAGGGACTTGGCACCCAAGTCAAGCAGCACGACATTTCATCTGCAAATAGATGGTCAGGAGGAGCGGACTATCCAGACTCTTGAGGACATGTTGAGAGCTTGAGTTATTGACTTCAAGGGTGGTTGGGATGAGCATTTGCCTCTTGGTGAGTTTTCCTACCACAACATCATTCGAGATGGCACCTTCGAGGCTCTTTAAGGGCGAAGGTGTAGATCGCCTGGGTGGTTTGAAGTCGGTGAGGCTTCGTTAATGAGTCCCTGATTCAGATTCAAGTCCATGAGGCTATGGAGAAAGTTCATTTATAAAGAAAGGCTGAAAATGGCTCAAAGTCGCCAAAGTCTTATGCAGATGTGAGGAGAAGGGCTTGAGTTCAAGATCGACGATTGGGTGTTTCTGAAGGTATCTCCCATGAAGGGATTAGTGAGATTTGGAAAGAAAGGAAACTCATCCCCCGCTATATTGACCCCTACCAGATTGTGAGATAGTGGATAAGGTAGCTTATGAGTTAGAGTTATCTTCAGAGTTGGCTTCAGTTCATCCCGTATTTCATGTATCTCTCTTGAAAAATTGCATGGGAGATCCGAACTTGGTGGTTTCGGTGGAAAGTGTTGGCATGAAGGATAGCCTCAATTGAAAAATTTCTGTGCAATCTTGGATCGTGGGTTCGAAGGATGAGGACAAAGAAGTAGCTTTAGTAAATGTTTTATTAGAGATATCCAGCATGTTGAGGAGCTACGAGGAAGCTGAAGAAGATATGATGGCTAAATACCCCCACCTCACCACCACGGCCCAGTTTCAGTTTGAGGTATCGGTTTTTCCTAAACCTCTAATTAGTTTTCATGTTCGTTCATGCATGCAAGTTTTTTATGATATGATATATGTATGTGATGTCTGCATCCAGTCTAGCTATGTAGTTCTTTTCGGGAGTAGTCATTCCGTCAGTTTTTGGCCTAAATGATCAGTATTTGCATATGGTAATGGTATGTTTCTGGTTTCTGCTTGTTTCCTATATTCGGGGACGAGAATCTTTTCCAAGGGACATATTGTATGCCCGAAGGGCCTAAGAATAGACGAGAGTTGATGTTGGAAACTGCAGAAAAACCTGAAATTTTGCACCAGGACGACTAGAGGTATGAATCATGGGGAGGACCTATGACTCGTGACTCGAGTCGTGATGAATTTTGGGAGCTTGAGGTTATATCATGGGTGGTCCTATGAATCATGACGAGTAGGTACGACTCGTGGTGAAATTCTCAGTGAATTGCCAAAGTGAGTCGTCACGAGTCATTGTACGACCTGTAGAATGTAGCAACGAGTCATGAAGAGGAGTCGTGGTTAAGTCGTATTTGGTATGGGTGGATGGTACCATGAATGAAAGTACGACCCGTAGGATGGTACTATAGGTCCTGGTATGTGAATCGTGGCCCGATTGGGAAAGATTGAAAAAGTGGTGAGGTGACCATGGGTCGTGACTTCATGGTACGACTCGTAGTCGGGGCCGAGATCTGTTTTTCGAGTAAATTTTATTAAGGGAAAATTTGGCTGTTCTATGCTTTGGACCTAAGCCACATCGTTTGAGGAGTCGAGACAGGGTCTTTTAAGGAGGAAAAACTCATGCTAGGTATCATTTTGCATTTGCAAGAACTAAAGAAGGGAGTAGGAGGAGATTCAAGGGTTCTTCTTCAATTCTTCAAGTTTCACCTAGGGTTTCTGAGGAGTTAAGAAGAAAGTAATTCCAGGTATGTGGGGTTTTGAATGGGTAACTTAGTCCCTACCCATGTCCAATTTCTCTCTAATTCTATGTTTGAAGTTACTAAAACTTTATGGGTATTTATCAAATTGCATGATTTTGTAAAAATTTGAACGAGCTTATTGTAGTATGCCTAACTTGTGAATTTCAAATTATTTTGGCCGATTTCACTTGTTTATTCAATATTTACTGATCTAACCTCTAAAAGTATAGATTCCCAATTATGAAAACTTTTAGTAAAATTCATGGTCATGATGATTCCGCAAGCATAATACACATTTTTCTTAAGTTTTAAGCATGTCTTCAAGTCTTTAAGTCTTCAACTACTCATGTTATTATGATAGTGCTTCCTATAAATTTAATAATTTCATGTATGATTGGAACTATGGGAAATGCTCACATGTCACTTATGATTTGCAGATATGATTTTGACCGATTCACGGGCCCTATTCCATAGCTGGTATTACAAATTCCACAAGCATGTTATGATTCTCATGATTTAACTATCCATGAATGTCATGTATGAATTTCTATGAGCACGTTGCATGTGTTGGGAGTAGTACTTAAGACCGAGTAGGTTCGGGGCCTAGGTCACACCCCAAATCTAAGAACTACGTGCCACCATAGGTTATGTTTGGGGCCTCCTCATTGACTGTTCCCTATGCCCTATGGGACCTTCATGAGTGATATCACGCCTTTGATGCTTCATACCCTTGGCAAGGCATGAATGACCTCCCGACTAGGTTTACAAGTCGAGCTCTATGTGTGCTCATATAGGGTATGTCGGTTGTATAAATCTCCCATTATTCCTCATGGTTTTAATGCATGTATGATTATTCCCTTTTGGCTCAAGTTATGTTTTATGAAATGCTTTCCTCACATTTTGGCTATGACGGAGTTTATGAATATTTTGGAAATATTAAGCCTTACGATATACTTACAATTTCACTCGGGTTATGGGGGTGACGAATGAGGAGTGCGTTGACTTTTCCTCTTATCAGCTGAAGGAGGTTGCTTATATTTAGTTCCAAGCAATGGAAGGACAGCAGGGCGGCAGGGTGGTCCCTATCAGCTGGGATGAGTTCCACATGGCCTTCCTTAATAGGTTCTTCCCTCGGAGATGAAATTCAAAGCGAGATGAGTTTGTTAACCTAAAACAGGGAAAGATGATGGTCTAGTAGTATTCCTTAGAGTTCCTTTCCGCCTGTCAAAGTATGCCCCGGAGGTAGTGATGGACCAGAGGGCATGGGTTAGCAGATTCGTGCAGGGAGTAGTTGAGTATCTCGACAAGTTGAGAACAGCCATGCTTCATCGAGATATGGACTACCCACGAGATAGTCTCTATGCCCAACAAATGGAGAAAGCTCATATGAGGCAGAGAGAGGCCAAGAGGGCTTGTCACTTTGGAGTCAGTCCTGAAATGTTGTTAGAATCATTTTTTGTATATACTCCGGTTGCTGATTCAGTCATAGCAAGGCGGGTATATAGAGGTTGCCTCATTACAGTATTACATAATGTCACCTCCGCATACTTAATAGAATTGTCTATGACTGATTTTGACATCATCAGGCATGGATTGGTTGTTTGTATAGTATGGATAGTTTAACTGTAGAACACAAGAAATGGGTTTCGATTTCCAAGTGAACCGGTTTTAGAACCTGGAGGGGTGGTTCACCGGTGCGTAGGTCGCTTTATCTCCTATCTCAAGGCTAGGAAAATGATTTCCAAGGGTTGTATTTTCCATTTGGTTAGGGTTAAGGATGTCACTTCTAAGACCCCGACCATTCAGTCAGTGCCTATGGTATGTGATATCCCGAGGTATTTCCAGATGACCTACCAGGTGTTCCTACCGAGAGGAGATTGATTACGAGATCGATCTTTTTCCCGACATGCAACCTATATCGAATTTGCACTCCCTACGAATATGGCTGACCAAGCTAAAGAGTTAAAGGGTAGGTTGAAGGATTTGATGGATAAGGGTTTCATTAGATCGAGTAAGTCCCCATGGGGTGCCCCATGTTGTTGTTCGTCCGGAAAAGAATGAAGGTTCTCTTCGGATGTGTAGTGACTATAGAGTATTGAACAATGTCACAATCAGCAATAGATAACCTTTACCGAGGATTGATTACCTATTCGATCGGCTTCGGGGGTGCGAAATATTTCTCAATATAGATGTAAGGTCAGGTATCACCAAGTTAGGGTTCGGGAGAGCAGCATCCCAGACTACCTTCAGAACCCAGTATAGCCATTATGAATTCATTGTTATGTATTTTGGACTAACCAATGCTTCCTACAGCTTTTATGGATCTAATTATTAGGGTATTAGAGCATATCTGGATGTTCGTGATCGTGTTCGTGATGACATGTTAATATACTCAAAGAGCGAGGAGGAGCATGGCGCCCAGACCTAAGGGTATTCCAGACCCTCAAGGATGGCCAGCTATACACCAAATTAAAAAAATATGATTTATGGCTGAAATCAGTTGCATTCTTGGGACATGTAGTGTCAAGCGAAGGTATAAGGGCGGACTCTAGAAAATAGGCGGTAAGAAGCTGGCCCATATCGATAAACGCTTGTAGATCCAGGAGCTGTTTGGGCTAAGCGGATTACTATTGGAGGTTCGTGAAAGGTTTCTCATCCATTGCAGCCCACTAACTAGATTGACTCAAAAAAATGGTGAAGTTTCAATGGTCATAGGCTTGTGAAAGCTTTCGAGGTGAAGGCGGACTCACTTCAGCACCGGTGTTGACATCGGAGGTAATGATGGCTTTGTGTTATGTGTGATTATTCCAAAGTCGGACTGGGATGTGCATTGATGCAGCATGGGAATGTCATAGCATATGCTTCCAAACAGCTAAAGATTCACGAGAAAAAATTACTTTAGCCATTATATTGAATTGACATGAGTGGTATTTGCTTTGAAGATATGGCGACACTACTGGAATGGGGTTCATGTAGATTTATTCATGTTAACACCCTGTAAGTTTCTAAAATTTAGTCGTCCTATTCGTATGTTGGTTGAGAGATTTGAGTTTCGTATTACGAGGAAAGGGCCCGGGAAAGGCCGAGCGAGTGCAAAGTCTGGATTTCATAGGAGGAGGCCGAACCAAGATGCCAAGAGGGCAAAACAGGCATGGAGCAGCCCCCTCCGCGTTAACCAAAAAAGTGGCACGGAGCAGAATTTGCGCGACCGGTAGAGTGCCACGTTGCCTTGTCTGCCACCTCAAGTATATAAAGGCCTCACACTTAGAAGTTAGATCATTATTCACATATTCATGGCCAGAACAGATGGAAATCGAGGAAAACATTTGGAAATCATCCGATTACGCCACTAAACGCCGTCCAAATCCAAATTAACTCCGGGTATTGAAGTATAAGGATGCAGAGAGCATCGCTGCGGAGTTATTTTTGTAAAACACGCCCGGCAAATCATCGTCCCTCCGAGCTTAAGTTGATGGAAATGTTTCAAACTAGTGTTAATACGATCACGTGCCTAAGTAAGTATTTCTCCACTTCTAGATTCCCGAGAAATTACGAGTTCTTGATCGTCTTTTGATAAGTTGAAGTATACTCAGTATATATATATATATAAAAGTTATTATTTTCTTCTAATATAGTAATGAAGTTAGCCCTATTCTTCCGCTAATATGATTAGGTTGAGAAGGGCAGTTGAAAACGAGCCGAAACTCGCTAGTTAATCATTAAACAGCAGACGACGTATGTTAAGGCATTTTCTTTTAGCAAGTTATTTCTTCAGCATAGTACTCCAGTATGAATCCCAGTAAAGCGTGTTAGGAGTATGTTATCATGTATAGTTGTTGTTATTAGTCGAGGCTCTTAATTTGTATTGTTTTGGGCTGGATTACACCTATGTAAGCTTCAATGACAACCACCCCAGGGTTAATAATTGTGTCGCCGCCCGCCGAAACGAGAGATACGTCGCTCTACGGAGCGGCATGTCGTCCACAAGGGACGAGATGAAGTCCAGTCCTCATATGTCGTGGTTGGCCTTGGAGCACACCCCGCCGAGCGTTTCGCCCCGGTGTAGATATCCAGGAGTCCTCCAGACTTAGACACAGCTACAGTCAGGGTCGAGCAAGCCCATTGCAGACCCAGGTGATCGGCAGGACGCTTATAGCTGGTAGTTGACTCAGTATGACCTGGATAGGGGTATATAGATTAGAGTGTACTCACTAGGGCTAATATGGGCCCGGGTGGGTTGATACGTGCTGATTGTACCTTTCGGCTTTTGTGGGCCAAGTAAGGTTTATGTTTGCTTTAGTTACTGATAGTTAGACAGTAAGACGCCTTGTTTGTCAGGTATGACGCATACCTTCCTTATTACAGTTATGTTTATCCCTGATTTTACTACTTCGGTCATCTTGATCCGTTTTCTTTACTTGTTAATTGTCAGTTCTATTTCCTTACTTTAGTTATTTAAAGTTACTACCTTAGATATTCAGTACCTGTGGTACTGACGCGCTCTAGGGCTTTGCATTACTTGCCTGCAGGTGCAGATAGACGTGGAGCAGGTCCCTCGTAGTTCGGTTAGCCGTAGAGCCATCGGCTCCTTCTTAAACTTGTGTGATAGGGGTTTTATTTCATTTTGTTTGTACAGTATGGGTAGGCTGGGGCCCTATCCGACCCTCTTATACTTTAGAGGCTTGCAGATTGCGTTACTTCCTGTGGTTAGATGATATCAGTCATGTGGGCCCCATATATGTTTTAAATTATATGTTTTGGCTGTGTGGGGCCTTGTTTAGCTGGTTATTGGTGACGTTGTCGGTCATAGTTCGGTTGTCATAGTTCGGTTTAGCATCTGATTTTACTTTCCAGTTATAACTAGATATCATGGTGGCCTTGTCGGCCCGCATAGGACTCCCTATGATTGTTTGTCTCTGGTTAGCATTTACTTTAATAGGTGGCTATAGGAGTTGTCAGCCGGGGGTTGTATTTACAGCCGCTATATAGCCCGTTGTTTTCTTGATTCTAGAGTTAGAGTCAGCCCGACACCAGAGGTGCTTAGGCAGTGTCAGCTCAGTAGTTCAGGTCCTAGTAGGGCACCAGGTACAAGTCATGCCCCCCAAGGTGCGGCGTGACAAACTTGGTATCAGAGAAGGTCTTATCCTAGGGAGTCTGCAAGCCGTGCTAAGTAGAATCTTGTCTATGGATGTGTTGTGCACCACATACTATAGGCAGGAGGCTGCAAGGCGTGATAGGATGGTTTCTCTTTCTTCTTATTCAGTCGTGCTATAGAGAGGTACAGTGTAGGGTTGAGTCCCTATGCTCATTATACTCTTTTTCTTACAGAGAAATGTCGGACCAGCAACACCCTACGACAGGTAGGAGGCTAGATGTAGCAGCGGGAGAGGGCACCAGCAGGGTGCCTCAGCCTCAGTCAGAATTGGCCCGATTTGAGGACGATACGGAGGTATCATCTCAACCTCTCAAGCAGTCTCCACCACGTCAGGAGCCGCTTGGATGGCCAGTGTGACGGCACCGCCTCTGGTAGTTTCTATACCCTTACCATCCGACCAGGAGGTCAGGAGCACGGTGGTTATGCTAGCACAAATAATGGCTGCTCGGTGCCAGCCAGTGCCACCCATAGTTGCAGAATCCTTAGGAGGGCCTGGTAGCTCGAGGGTCCAAGAGTTCCTAGCACTAAGTCCCCTGAAATTCACAGGGATAGATCGAACTGAGGACCCTCAGGACTTTTTAGACCAGATGTAGAGGATTTTCAGGGTGATGCATGCTACACTTACAGATTCGATTGAGTTGGTAGTATTCCAGCTATGGGACATCTCTATGTTATGGTATGAGAGTTGGGAAAGATCTTGGGGAAGAGATGTTTCCCCTCTGACCTGGCCCAGCTTCTCAGAGGCTTTCTTGGATCATTACCTTCGACAAGCCCGGGTTGATCAGGTCCTACACTTGGAGCACGGGTCGATGAGTGTTCAGGAATATGCCATGCGGTTTGATTCCTTGGCTCGTTATGCGCCAGCTTTTGTGGACATAATTCCAGCTAGGGTACACTGCTTTATTATTGTGCTAAACCCGAAATATGTTGAGACCTGAATCACAGCCACACTGCAAGAGGATATGGATATCGCCCATGTGCAGGCTTTTGCTCAGAATATTGAGGGTAGCAAATAGCGGCAATGGGAGATTAGGAGGACAAGTTAGGAGCAGTGCTGGAGGGACAGACCGGGTGAATTACAGGAGGATTCCCTGGGAGGACCTATGCTACGGTTATCAGATAGACCGCCTAGACCCCCGCCTCCACCAACTAGGTAGCTAACACCTAGGTCGCACAGGTATGTTCCCTATTTCCCTAGTTTTGTCTGATATATATATGCGTCGAGGATGACGCATGCTTTTCTTGATGGGGGTGGGGAGGGATACCTGTGTATGTATTTTGCTGAACATAACCCAAGGGTTTTCCTTGTCAGATATCTTTTCCCTCTGGTGTTCCTTATCTAGTAGAACCGGCACGTTTAGGGTTTTATGTTTTTTGTATTTTTTTGTGTTAGTCGGAAGAAAGTTAAGTGAACTTAAGGTAGTCAAGTGCTTAAATTGTTGATATTTGTTGAACTAAGAATTTGATACCCCTCCTGAAATTTTTTATGTGTATGCTAAAGTCGACAAGTATGACCTTTGTGAATGTTTGCATGGCATTGAATCTGTGAACATGTTTACCATTGTATGGCTGTACCCGAACTAGAAGTTAGTAGAAGTGATGATGTTGACCTGTGCTTTGTGTGAGTTAGGTTTAATAGCTAAATTCGGTTGTGTGTGTCAATCTAAAACTTGTCTGGTCAATCGTACCGAGAGAGAGGATAGGAAACTGGGAAAGGATCATAGGCCATTTTTGATTTATGAGCCCACTTTAGCCTTAAAAGACCTACCAAAAGAGAATAAAAATCCCTTGATCCAAATATTTGAGCTTAAATCGACCTTTCTTTTTGTTTACACAAATTCACCTTCCTTCTTTTATTAAGACTAAACTTGTTTTGGCCCTGGTCCCTTCTTGGACATTGTGAACCTCAACTCAGGAAAATCACCTAAGTTGAGTGTGGATATTATAGGGGTGATTAATAAGAGTAGGGTGGAATGAAAATTGGGTAATGAAAAAGGAAAGAGCGGATGCGGTATGCATAATTAAAAGAAAGAAATAAAAATTGTTGTCAAAGCGCAAGAAAAGAAAAGAAAAATGTGACATCAATGAATACTTGAATAAAGAGAAACCGCATCCGTAGTTGCAAATGCAATTTAAAGAAGAAACAAGTAAAGGAAAAAGGGAGAGAATAGAAAAAGCAGGTTAAAAGTGGAGTCAAGAAGTGTGTAGTTCCAAGGAGGGTTAAGCTACTAATTCCATATGTACCATACCCGAACCTGAGCCACGTTACAAGCCTAGAAAGTCTTATAGTGATCCTGGTTACTTGTTTGAAAATTGAGGAATTGAAAGTAAAGGAAAGCCTATGGTATTGCATGCACACAATTAGAATTTCTTTGTGAGAGCGAGTGAATCTTACTTAGTACCAAAAAAAGTATATCAAAATAATCATATAAACATGTGTGAGTATGGGACTTCTTTGAGGTGAGAGCATTTGGTCAACAAAATCGTCTGCAAATTGTCTTGTTCAGTGTTATAGATTTATGTGCGTGGTTGACAGTGACAGTGTTTTGCCATGTTTTGATTCTTCTATGTCATGGTTGGAAATTTTGCATATGCATTTTGATTTGAGTTTATATGATGAAGGAGGGGTTAGAAAATTCAATTTGATGAATAAATGTGACTGTCGTAAGTTTCCTAGAGTTCTTTCGATTGAAGCGTCAAAGTAGTTTAGTTTAGTTTATTTTGTTTGGTTTTTGCCTGAGGACATGCAAAAGTTCTAAGTTGAGGGTGTTGCTATGTTGTGATTTTATAGCACTTTAGACGCTTAAAACCAAGAAACTATGCACATTCTAGTATGCTTATATATGTATGATGTGTTTTGTGTTTAATGTTGCAGGAAAATAGGTTCAGAAGTGAATTAGGCAAATTAATGCTTAAAACAACTAAACAGGTGACTGCTAGGCACTTCACGAGTCATTGGCACTAAGCACGACTCGTTGCTGAAGTTGTGGGCAAAGGTTGAGTTTAGAAGTTGTAAGACCAGTGTACCTGATAGGTTGAGGGAATGACTTGTTACTTCTGGTAACGAGTCATGAAGACTCGGAGAGAAATTATTGAAGAAGTAACCAGTGGAGATGACGGAAGACATAACGAGTCGTTAGTTAACTAAACCACTCATTGGAAGATCACTGGAACCAACCGTAAGATACACTAGAAATTTGAAGAAGTTAGACCACGAGAGGCCTAACGACTCGTGCCCAGGCACAATGAGTCGTTAGATGACCCGTTGCCATAACTGGGTTTGATGCTGAGGACGTCTAATTTTAGCAAGGCACGACTCATCAAAGGTCCTGGAAAATTGTTACCAAGCCCGTGATCACTGATGACCTGGTTTCCAGTTTTAGTTAGGAAAAGGTTTTCTTGGAACTATGAATGCACTATTTAGGTTTATTTTCGATGTAATTAGACAATTTATTGTTACGACTTCTCATATTGATTTTTGTGTTATACGATTATTTTTTGTTCAAGAAACAAGGTTTACAATTTTGTTCTTGAATTTGAGGATCAAAAACAACATTGGAACTTATTCATCAATTTATTCAATTTACTTGGTTTTCTTCTACGATAATTTGTAAGTTGCAATTATGATTTATTCAATATTTTGTGATTGTGATCATTCAAACATGAGTAAGTAAACCCATAACTAGGGTTGTGGGAACCAAGATGAATTAACACACATAGGTGAAATACTTAGTGATTCTTGGACGGGGTTTAATGCATGTATTGTTTTTTCCTTCGTTTTAATTGAGTCTTGATGGTTGCAAACGTTAGGGCTTGCCTTATTCTTACTTACCGGACCAAGGAGATAGTTCATGGGAAAAAGGATTAACAAAAAAGATTTGATTCTATCAACCCTCATCTAATAGCTTGAACTTTTCTAGGGATAGCTAATCGGATATTAAGGGTAAGGGTTAATTAAGTATACACCCATATATGGACCAAGTGGCATGGTGATAATCATCTAGATAGGGGACCAACCATTTAGGTGAATCTAACTTACCGATATTGCATGTTAAACACCGGAATAAATCACTAGTGTAAAATCCTTGTGGTTATGAAATCTTGCGGAACATAATCCTAGTCAAGTTGTTAATTGAATACAAACTAAATTTGACTTAAGCATTTAGTAGTTTTTACTCATATTTAGTAGTTTATTTCTTTCCCCTTTTGGAAATAAGTAACTCGATAGTAACAACTATTCACATTAACTCAAGTTCTTCCATATTCCCTGTGGGATCGACCCCAACCTCTAGTTGGGTTATATATTTGACATTGAATGCTTTACATCTCAATTGTGAGGTGTAATTATTGCGACATCAATTCCATTCGACCAATAGACTTCCTGTAGGTCACAGTACATCTTGGTGTAACCTAGACATATAGAATATTGGGAACCATGAGACTCATCCAACATCCGCTCCCTCAAATCATAAATGCTCGAAACACACAAATGAACCTGATATCGAAGTACTCCATCCCCCCCTTCGGAGAAGACCCCTGCCTTTTGATTCTGAACCGCTTCCTTCAACTTTACCAAAATAGGATCCTCATCTTGTCTAGTCTTGATCTCAGTCACCAAAGAGGATTTTTAACCATTCTGAACAATGAAACCACCATCCATCAACAAGGCAAACTCCTAAATGAGCAAGCCTATGGACATCCTTCACAAACTTTTTCCTTTCATCCTTCACATGAGAAACATTCTCCTTGGATAGCATGTTACGAGCATCCTCCACTATATTGGACTTGCTCGGATGATAAATGAGACTCACGTCATTATACTTGAGAAGCTCTAACCACCTCCATTGTCAAAAATTTAGGTCCTTCTGAGTAAACACACACTGAAGACTCTTATGGTATGTGAACACATCTACATGCACCCCATACAAGTAGTGCCGCCAAATCTACAATGCGAACATCACTGCTACCAATTCCAGGTTATGCGTCGGATAATTCCTCTCGTGAGTATTAAGATATATAGAGGCATACACAATGACCTTACCATGCTGCATCAACACAAAACCAAGATCAACCCTAAATTTATTACAATACACTACAAATCTGTCTGTATCCTCAGGTACGGTCAATATTGGGGTGAAGTTAGTCGAGTCTTTAACTCTTGAAAACTCTTTGCACGGGCATTCGACCACTGAAATTTAAATTTTTTCTGGGTCCACTTAGTCAACAGTGCTACAATAAATGAAAATCCTTCAACAAACCTCTTGTAGTAGCATGCTAAACCCAAGAAATTCTTGATATCCGAAGGATTAACCGATCTAGCTCACTTGTTTACAACTTCTACCTTTTGAGAGTCCACTTGCACACCCTCGCTTGACGCCACGTGCCCCAAAAATACTATTGAGTTCAGCCAAAACCTACACTTATTGAATTTAGCAAACTGCCAACGATCCTTGAGAGCCTGTAGCACAATCCTCAAATGAGCGGCATGCTACTCCTCACTCTGAGAGTATTAGGATTTTATCTTTGAAGACAATCACGAACATATCTAAGTACGGCTTGAACACCCTATTCATCAAATCCATAAAAGTTGTAGTAGCATTTGTTAGTCTAAAAGACATAACTACAAACTCATAGTGATCATACCGAGTGTTGAAAGCTATCTTCGGGATGTCACTCTCCCCAACTCTGAGCTATTGATACCTAGATCTGATGTCTATATTTGAGAAGCACTTTACACCCTAAAGTTGATCCAACAAATCATCATCCTGGGGAGAGGATACTTGATCTTGTTTGTAACCTTGTTCAACTGCCGGTAGTCAATGCACATACGAAGAGACCCATCTTTCTTTAGAACAAAGTGAACTGATACACCACACGGGGATTTTATAGGTCTGATGAAGCCCTTATCTAAGATATCCTTAAAATTCTCTTTCAACTCCTTTATCTCAACTAGAGCCATTCTATAGGGAGGAATAGATATAGGTTGCGTATCAGGAAGAAGGTCAATACCAAAGTCAATCTCTTTCTCAAGAGGGACTCCTAGTAGATCATCTGGAAAAAAAGGTACTAACATATTATAGGAATAGACTGAAGATTTGGGGTCTCATATGTAGCATCTTAACTCGAACTAGATGGTAAACACAACCCTTGAAAATCATCTTTCTGGCCTTAAGTTAGGAAGCGAAGCAACCTACAAGCGCAACTGAACTACCCTTCCATTCTAGGACTGACTCACCCGAAAACTGGAACTCTATCGTATTGGTTCTACAATTCACAGAGGCATAACATGCATTCAACCAATCAATATCAAAGATAAATAAAAAATCAGTCATGTCTAACTTTACTAGATTGACTGAGGTGATTTTCTGAAAGATTGTGACAAGGAAAGTTCTTTATACCTATCGAGCTATGACTAAGTCACCGACTAGAGTAGAGACTGAGAAGGGTTCTGATAGAATTTTTGGACTGACTCCTAAACTAATAGCAACATAGGGAGTCACAAAATACAAGGTAGCCCCTAGATCAAGCAATGCATAAACATCAAGATGGAATACTCATAACATACCATTGACCACGTCTAAGGAGACCTTCTACTCCGGTCCTGATGAGAGGGCATAAAAAATATTACGGCGCTGACCATCACGTGTACTGGTGGATGCACCCTGCTGAGCTAAGCCTGATGGTGGAGCTGCTGAACTAGTAACTGGTTCACGAGCTTTACCATGGCCTTGTCTTGTCGATGAATAATCTCTGAGCATGTGGCCGGGCTTCCTACACCCAAAACATACCCCTGAACCTGCTAAGCACTGTCTAGTGTGCCTCCTACCACCTGTCATAACCTGGAATGATGGGTTCTACTAACCTTCTCCCCTGACCTCTAGAGCGTGATGCCTTTCCCCTCTGATCGTGCCTAGACCTAGATGGAACACTGGATGATGATGGTGTTGGGGCTGATGATCGATGGTGGGACTACTGACGATGTCCACCACTAGATCTCTACTGGGAAACCTAAAACTTTCTGTCCTGGCCCTCTTGGCCTCTCTTTCCCTCTCACACATCTACACCGCCTCCATCTGTTGGTATACAAGACTAAACGGGAGAAGTCAATGTCCTAATAAAGCATAGCGGTACTGTAGTCCTTGACAAAATAATTCGCTACTCCATTCACAAATCTTCACACCCAAGCCCTCTAATCGGCCACCATCTTCGGCGCATACTTTTACAACTGAATGAACTCTAGAACATACTCCTGGATAGTCATGTTATTCTGTTTTAGATTCACGAACTCAGCTACCTTGATTTCCCTCATCTCTCAGGGAAAGGATCGATCTAAGAATGCGGTGAGAAACTCATCCCAACCAATGGGACACACTCCGACTCCTCGGCTATCCTTCCATTACCTATACCAATATGAGCGACCCCTTTTAGCTGATAGGAGGCTAAGTCTACACACTCCTCCCCTATGACCCCCATAATCTGGGTGATCTTCTAGATCTCCTCTATGAACTCGTATGGGTCCTCCTTCACTCTCGATCCAAGGAACTTAGGGTGATTCATCCTGAGGAAATCCCGGACTCTAGCCACTACTATGTTTCCCAATCTGGGAACATAAGGCACTTCCTGCTGATTGACTTGAGTGGTAGACTCTTCTGCCAACATCTGAATGGGTGACTTGCTCAGGCACGGGATCCGCTGGGGCTAGTGGGGCTTGCTGGTGCCCATCTCCGTTACAATCCTCATGGCCATTTCCATTCCATTGCCATTCCTTCTTTCATTAACTCAATAAGGAGGCAAGATTCTGCAAATGAGTATAGCATGAGTTAGAGGAAATCAAAATAGTTGAACTCATAGCACGAATTAGAATCATGAAAGAAGAAAAGTTTCCTAAAATGTCTTGTAGCCTCTTCGTCATAAGTGTGGCGCACTTCACACCCATGAAAAAGACTCTACTTAACACGACTTCCAGACACCCTAGGACACTTGAAAACCTAATTCTCTGACATCAAGTTTTTCATGACCCGAGCTGAGACCCCAGATCGAGACATGAAATCTAGAACCATAAATAGCTCCAAGTCAACCCATGGCATGAACATGATAAATAAAGACCATTATAAAAAATTTGATAACGAAATTCTAAAACAGCGGAAGTCTAAAGAACAAAACATCTATCCAATGGTAACATCATTGCACTAAAACTGAAGCTAAAAATACAAGTCTATGTCTTAAAAGGCTCTAACATACTGATGAGTTGATGGGACAACACCCCAACTAGCTCACTAGAAGTCTGAAACTAAAAATAACATAACTCAACTAACTAAAGCTCCCCGAAGGATGATGACTCACCAAAATACCACTGGGATAAACTTGGGAATTGGCTAACAGTGAGACTTATTCTAAACTTTTGAACCTTTATTATGAAACAATACAACATAAAATATATGGTCAGTACTTGGAATGTACTGAGTATGCAGGATAAGTAAAATCAGCTGAGTAAGTAAAAACTAAAATCATGCATATCATAAATCATAACATCTTAAGATTCTAATAGTAAAGGTTGCATGTTGATATCTCAAAACATGAATAGACATAAACTGGATCTCATAATTGAGAATGATCCAAAGCTGAAACTGAGATTTTAAGTAAAACTAATAACTTTATCATTGAGTCAAACCTGCTGAAAAAAATATCATAACTGATAAACATGCATAACTAAAATCATGAGGAATAATGAGAGACTCATTATATAACTGACATTATCACGATAAATCTTGCGTGATTGCAACTGTTACACTCAAGTGGACAGAGACGTCCAAATCCTTGCCAGGGCTAGGGGAACTACCATAATACCGATACCAAGTTGAAGGCCCAATCAGGACAGGGGAAGCTCACAAGGGAGGTTCCAAAGTAACTGGATAATCCTACGTTGGCATGTAGTTCTAAGACCCGGGGTTTTCTATACCCCTAGGCTACTCAGTGCTGACACTACTCCCAAAAACATGCAAAGTGCTCTCTATCATTTTTCCACATAGCTAAAACCACCAATTTTCAATGAAGTTGCTAATGAAATCGCATGCATAATCTGAAATTTGAATATGGGGAGTCTTTGCTCCAAACATATCATAAGCTGAATGGGGAGTATAAACTCTAAAACCATATGGTAAGCTGATTTATAAAGCTGAACTGAATCATGAAAACATGCTAAAATTGAGTGGAATTTCCAAAAATCTGAAGATCATGCATACTTGAAATAGACTTCACAAACCAAAATTATAGATTCATAGATGGGTAGTTCCTAAACATGCATACATGCTAGATGTTTCATCATACTTGAAATCATCAATCATAAACTAGACTTTTCATGAACTTGCATAATTGGACATAATCTTTTAAAACTCAAAATCATGAATTTTGTAATCAATTAGTACAGAAAATTTGCCAATGAATCTGAAAACAGGCTTTGAAACATGAAAGGAATTTACCCATAAATAAATCATAGAGAATTTCATAAGTTTTGATTAAAACCCCATATGATCATACACTTGAATTAATACTAGAACTGATGATCTTGAAGAGGAATTTGGGCATGAGAGTGAGAGTAAACTCTCATATATGGCCCTACATATTTGGGTAAGCTGAATCTACACCCTTCCTTCAAGGCCCAAGAGATTTGGGGAAGAACTTGAAGAATTCTAGACTTTATCTCCTATGGAATCCTCTAAACTCTCATGCATGGGATGATAATGGGTTAGAATAGGCTGAACCGTCTTAAAACCATGTTAACAAATCTTAAAACCATGTAATTAACGGCTTAGGAGCTTAGGAATTACAAAAACACCCTTACTAATTTCACAATAAAATTAACACTGCTAGTCCCTACGAGGGATATCGTGAGTTAGTAGGAGGAGTGACGACTTGTGGCCCTCACTCGTTACCTTCACTGGAATTCTAACCTCCAACTTAGACATCCTGACCACGACCCACTTGATGTGTCGTGAACTTACACCATGAATTTTACCATCTGTGGTGATCCCTTGACCACGATTCTTTATTGACTTGACTTCTCATCACAAGCCACTGCACGATTCGTTGGGTGACCTGATGAGTCACTGATGAGTCATTCTGTGGCTTGTGCAGATTCCTTCGTGCTTCCTTTTCCCCACCCTTAGGTCTAATCCTAGGGAATTTTTGGGTATTACATCTTAGAACCTGATGCTCTACCCCTCTTATTACCTTTACTCCTGGACGAAAAACTAGTTGACGATGGAGCTGGGGATGATGACCACTGATGGGACTGTGAGCGACGCCCACCACCTAACCTCTATTGAGAGACCTTGAAGTTCCCTATCCTAGCCCTCCTGGTCTCCCTCTCCTTTTCCTTCAACTTCTCCTTCTCGATCTGTTGAGCATATATCATGAGTCGAGAGATATCCATGTCACTAATAAGCATTATGGTCCTGCACTCTTTAACCAAGGAATCTGAGACTCCTGATACAAACTTACTTATGTGGGATCTCATCTTTGGAGCATAATTTAACAACTGAGTGAACTTTAAGGTATTCTCATGCACCGTCATATTGTTCTGCTTCAGATTTATGAACTCAGTAACCTGTGTTTCTCTCATCTCTCGAGGAAAGAATCTATCTGAAAAGGTCATCATGAACTCATCCCAATTAAAAAGAACTGCACCTGCCCTACGTCCTCCCTTTCACTACCTAAACCAAATGTGAACTACCCTCTTCAAATGATAGGAGGACAAATCCGCACTCTCCTCTCTAAAAATCCCCATAATTTGGGTTATCTTTTGGATCTTATCAATAAAATCTTGTGGATCCTCATCCATCTTGGAACCATGAAACTATGGCGGGTTCATTCTAGTAAAGTTTCGCACTCTCGTTGTACCCCTATTATCGTTTGCCGGTGCAATCGCCTACTGGTTGGCTTGGGTCACCATAGCTTTAGCCAACATTTGAAAAGCAGCCTAAACATAGCATGAGTCACCTGCTCATTCAAAGGATCCACTGGAGCTACTGAGACTGGCTGATGCCCATCGACATTGCCATTGCCATATCACGGGTTGTACTGTGAACCTTACTAATGGAAATTTTTAGTTTTTATGCTGGTACATACTCCATATCTTGGATCTAGTCTTAGGGACTTTTAGGGTGTTATATATGCATTGCTGGAAGTTAAAGTTTGATGTCAGTAATTGGGTTTTCCTAAAGGTTTCACCTATGAAAGTCATTATGTTGTTTGATAAAAATGGGAGCTTAGCCCGAGGTACTTCAGATTCATAGGATCATCCAAAGAGTACAAAAGGTGGCATATGAGATATATTTTCCTATAGAGTTAGAGACAGTCCATCCTATATTCCATGTGTCGATGCTACATAGGTGTATAGGAGATCCTGTACGTATTATGCTTGTTGAGGAGCTCAAATTTCTAAAGACTTTTAATATGAACAAGTATCTATTTTCTATCCTAGATCGCCGAGTTAGAAAGCTTATAATGGAAGAAGTAGCCTCGATAAAGGTATTCTGGAGAAACAACAACATCTAAGAATGATGTAGGAAGCCAAGGGAAAGATGAAGAAGAATTACCCCCAGTTGTTTTTGACTCAGAGATAGTCTTGAGGTAATTCTATTTCCTCCCATTTAGGCACTCCATATCCTCTAAAGGATTTGTTTTCAAATAAAGCATTGAGTGCTCTAGATAGTACTTAAGAGGATAGTATGAATAAAGATGGATATAAGGAGTCCCCTTGTTTTACCCCTCTTGTTGAGTGAATAAAACCATGATCCTGCCCATTCAAAAGTAAGTATTCCTCCCTTTCCTTAATACCTTTCTCTATCCACGCACGTGTATGAGATTTAAAATTAGGTGTGTATTGTTGTGTTTGATTCTGCCTTGTGAGGCCCTGGGGTGAAGCTTGTAGAAAGCTAATGTGAGATTGAAAATCTAGGATAGTACTAATATCAAAGGAAACTCTAGCAAAATCTTTAGAGGATTTCAAATTCTACTAGTACCCACAGTCATTATTCGAGGACGAATGATCCTAAGGGGGCATATTGTAAAATCTCATACTTTGAAAAGGAACTTGATGAGTTGGTAATTTACTAACTCAGCTGGCTCTTAAGCATTAGTTATTGCTTCATTTTAATGCAATTTAGAAGGGTTTTATGCCTTTACTTCTGTTTTGTGCAGGCATTTAGTTGAAACAAAGATGATAAAGGAATTGGACTGAAAGCAATCTACCAAAGGAAAAATAGGTGACACGCATGCCACAAGTTAGTACCTGCATCTCGCAGGTACTACGCAGGAGGAAATGGAAGCTTGCTGGTAAAGGACTAAGGTACAGCAAGTCGGCACCTGTGGTCCGCAGTTACCATGTATAAGGAGTTGGACAAAGACTACCTAGACTTTTTGATGCATCTGCGAGCGGCACATCTACACCTGCGGAACATAGGTGCCAGCGCAAGTGAGTCGCGTCTCCTTCGTACTTCAGAAGCTTTCAAGGGCTTATTGGGGATTTTTTCAATGAATTTATATAGATCTTTTTGCCCCATTTAGAAGAAGGACATTACATCATAGAGAATATTAAAGAGGAGAGATAGTGATAGAGAGTATAATTTTATACTTTCTACTTCATCTTCTTTGTGAGAAAACACCATTTTTGTAGATTCTAAGCTGGAAGTGATCTTAATTGCTTATTATGATTGGTTTTGAGAAATTCTCTATTGGTATAATTTCTCTTCCTTTAATTATGAGGAGTTAATTTCCCATGTAGGGGTGTGTGTTGATGATGGGTGTTTAGATCTACATGGGTATTGGCTAATTGATCTTAGATTAGATTAGATTGCATGAATCTATTGGTTTATTCAAGTTTTAATTGGATAATTAATGTTTGCAAAAATTAATTGAGCTCTCTAAATTTGCTTTTTCTTGAGAAAGGAAAGTGAAGTTGGGTAAAACTTCAATAATGAGGATTTGGAGTTTTTTATCTATGGGTTGGAGCTAGAGATAGTCTACACCTAATTGAAACTCCATTTAAGGGTTAGAGCTAGAAATAGTCTAAACCTATCACGCCCCAAGCCTAAACCCTGGGCGTAACATAGTACGTGAAGCCACAAGTGACCCCAAGTCAACCCTTGGGCTATCATACACTAACATTCTGAGTAAACATGCACAACAGAACATAAAAATAATAGCATAAAATTTTAAGAAGAACACATCTGAAAGTAAAGGTTCAAATCTTTAAATACACCAAATACACTGAAAGTCATATTATTCTGAAACCCATCTAACTGAGGAGTTGCTGGGACAAACCCACAGCTAACTCTAAGTCTAAAAAAACTGACTGAAATAAATAAACAAGCCCTCAAATGAGGAGGACTCATACTCTTATATAATGGAATGGAATGCTCTAAAACTGAAGTAACTATCTATGCTGAACCTAAGAACCTACAGCTGTATCATGAAATGATACAACATGAAAAACATGAGTCAGTACTTTGAATGTACTAAGTAAATGGAAAAGACATACTGAATATAAAGTCTGACTGAAATGACACACCATGACTGACAAGTAAACTGAACTGAACTACTGATATAATTCTTAAATGGTCAAGACGACCCTGTTTGATGGTCAAAGACATGCCCTAAGTCTGAAGCACTGAATCTAAGGTACTGTACTGAACTGAGCTACTTACTCTGTTACTAAGCGCTGAATCTAAGGTACTGTACTGAACTAAGCTGCTTACTCTTTTACTGGACTAGACTGACTAGTAGGAGAGTCTTTAACCGACATTTAACCATGTGAGCTAGACGTGGAGTCCGATGTATACACCCCACCAGTAGGATCCAATATACCTTTCCAGGGTATAAAGGCATGAACTGGGTGATCACAAAATGTCTGGGGCCAGTCAAGCCAAATAATACTGAAAACCTACACTTGCAACGTAGTTTTGAGAACCTGGGTGCGTTGGAACCCCGACTCACTCGGTGCTAAGTTCTGCTCCCACTAGAAATCTAGACTGATCTACTAAGCTGATAGCTCGAAACTGGGGCCAAGACTAGTTAGGGATGAATCACTGCATGAACCCTGAGAGCCTTATCAGACCGGATTCTGAAACTGGATTCTAAGACTGTTCAGCGCTGCTTATCTAGAAGCATCGTGACCATCTACAAAACAACTAATAATTGAACTGGGGTCCTGGGGCTGGTCAGAGCTATAACTAGATGACATGACAGCCTAATGGACCAAATGACTGAAATCTGAATCTGAGTCTGACAACTGGGAGGCACCACTAACACCTCGAAAATAAACTGGAGTCAAACCGATCAGTCGATTCTTGACAACATTGAGGATTCTAGCATTCGACTTGAGACTAAACAAATATAATTCTTGAGAGATTCTAGTTCTAACTGGTCTGAACTACTAGTAGCTAATAGAGAATTCAACTTATCCCAACAATAGAGAAATTCAAGAATTAAAGGAACTCCATTCAATGAACTAAAAGTCATTCTGATTCATGAGATATTTACCCAACATATATGTGTAGCAACAAATTCTAGGAATTCAGTCCAAGCATTCTTCATTCACTAGAGGAAATTTAACAATCAAAATCATTACTCAAACAATTAGGGTTTAAATTCACTTTTTGTATGAAAATTGACAATTTGATAAGGATTTATGGGCATCATATCAACAATATACATGAACATCGTTCTAAGTGAAATCAACGAAAATAAATATGAATACTCTTCATATTCGAAAGCTAAGGGCTTAAAACTGATAGAAGAAATCGAGGAGGATTTTGGGGACACAAGGGAAGAACAATCCCCTTCCTAAAACCCCACATAACTGGTGAAGAAACCTGGAGAATTTTTTTAAGAATCAAAGAGAAAAGTTCTGCCCTAGCCCTTACTCTTAAATACTCTGAGAGAGAATTCTATAATGTTTCTCTGAGGTTTAACGTGAGAATGAGGGGAGGAACTGTACAAACCCTCTAATAAGTCTGAAATTAGGTTTAAAACGACGTAGTTTAAAGCTTAGCTGAATAAAAAATTACTAACTAGTCCTTAGAAGTTCGCTGGGAAAAACTGTCAGGTGCCCCTAACAGGTGACCTAACGAGTCGTGGTGTCTGAAAACGACTCGTGGTCATGCCCGTCAGGTACGTTGCATGGAATCTTCAGTGGTGACCACGAGTGACTTAACGAGTCGTGATCACTGCCCACGACTCGTGGTCACCAGTCGTCGACCACACTATCTCACCTCCCCCCCCGGGAAATTAATAAAAGGATTTTCATGGGTCACTCAACGAGTCGTTCCATGACGATGACCTGTGGTGACCACCCATCAAGTACACTGCCAACTTCTCAAGTTTCTGGATTCCGGCCTGACAACGAGTGATTTAATAAGTTGTGGTACCTGACCACGACTCGTGAAGTTGCTCGTTGGGAACACTATCTCCTCATCTTGGAATCCTTCTCATGGTTCACCTGATGAGTCGTTGGGTCCCTTAACGACCCGTTAGGTTGGTCGTTCTGCACCTTTTCTGCAGTTTTTCAGATTTTCTAAATTAAGTCCTAGATATTGATTTTGAGCTTCCGAGGCATTACTATATATCCCCTTTGAAACATTTCAAACACATAGCAACTAGAAAAATGACAATCAAAGCATTCAAATACTGCTCATTCAACATCAAAACGACCGAAGTGACTACCTCCATTTTGGAGAATATAAATGAACTGAATTTTTGCTTTTCACAAACACAACTAAAGTCAGAAAGAAAATTTAGATACATGAACTGAATTCAACAACTAGTTCAGGTCTTAAAGAAAAATTCACATACTAAACTGCCACAGAGTCGGTAGAGAACTAGTGTGGGTATTTGGCCCTCACATCTGCTTCGGCCTCCCACGCAGCTCCTTTAGCTTTCTGATTCCTCCATAAAACCTTGACTGAAGATATTTCCTTATTCCTCAATCTACGAACCTGTCGGTCTAGGATTTGAATTAGTACCTCCTCATAGGTGAGGCTATCCTTGACTGCCACATTATCTAATGGCACCATAGAGGTTGGACCTCCGATACACTTTTTCAAAAATGATACATGGAAAAGTGGATGTACAACTGCTAGTTCTGAAGGTAACTCTAGCTCATAGGCTACCTTACCGATACGCCTCAAAATTCTATAGGGTCCCAAATACCTTGGACTGAGCATCCCCTTCTTTCCAAACCTCATCACCCCTTTTAAGGGTAAAATTTTCAAGTACATCCAATCATCCACTACAAACTCCAACTCTCTTCTCCGTACATCGGCATAAGATTTCTGGCGGCTCTGAGCTGTTCTCAACCTGTCTAAGATGAGCTGAACTTTCTGCATTGCCTCATGAACCGAGTCTGGCCCTATAAAAGTAGCTTCACCGACTTCAAACTAACCTATAGGAGATCTACACCTCCTGCCATACAATGCCTCAAATGGGGCCATTTGGATGCTGGAATGATAGCTGTTGTTGTAAGCATATACCATAATAGGTAGATGGTTATCCCAATTACCCCTAAAATCGATCGTGCACGCTCTTAGAATATCCTCAAGAGTCTGAATAGTCCGCTCAGCTTGCCTATTTGTCTGTGGGTGAAAAGTTGTACTGAATTTGACCTGAGTACCAAGTCCCTTCTAAAAATACTTCCAGAAATGGGAGGTGAACTGAGCTTCCCTGTTTGAAATGATGGACAAGGGTACCCTATAAAGTCTAACAAGCTCCTGAATGTAATCTTTAGCATAATCCTCAGCTGAATCTGTTGTTTTGACTAAGACGAAATGTGTTGAATTAGTCATCCGGTCTACTACCACCCAGATAGAGTCATGTTGCGGACGAGTCCGAGGTAGACCCGTAATGAATTCCATGTTTATTTCTTCCCACATCCATGTGGGTATACTGATATCCTAAGTCATAGCTCCCGGTCTCTAGTGTTCTACCTTGACCTGCTGACAGTTCGGGCATTTAGTTACGAATTCGGAAATGTCTCTCTTCATGCCATTCCACTAGTAAATATCTTGCAAATCGCGGTACATCTTGGTAGCACCGGGGTGAATGGTGTATTTCGAGCTGTGTGCCTCGGCCAAAATCTGCTATCTCAGTTCACCAACATCTGGCATACACAATCTTCCCTTGTAATGGAGCACTCCATCTCCCCCTTGGAAGAACGCCTCAACCTCCTTTCTAAGAACTGCTTCCTTGAGTTTAAGTAAAACTGGATCTTCATCCTATCTGGACTTAACTTCAACTACCAAAGATGAATCAGACCCGCTTTGAACTAGTACTCCACCTTCGTCTGAGTCTACCAGTTGTATCCCTATTCGGTCTAGTCTGTGAACCTCCTTTGTTATCTCCCTTTATCCTTCCTCAAAATGAGATACACTTCCCGTAGATCATTTGCTTAGGGTGTCAGCCACCACATTGGCCTTGCCCGGGTGATACATAACACTCATGTCATAATCTTTCAGGAGCTCCAACCACCTTCTCTGTTGGAGGTTCAGGTCCTTCTGACTAAACACATACTGAAGGCTCTTGTGATCTGTGAACACATCCACGTGAGCTCCGTACAAGTAATGTCTCCATAATTTCAATGCGAATATCACCGCTGCTAACTCAAAGTCATGAGCTGGATGATTCTTCTCATGGACGTTGAGCTATCTAGAGGCATAGGCTATCACTTTTCCCCATTTCATAAAAACACAACCAAGTCCAACTATGGAGGCTTCACAATATACAACCAACCCATATGTTCCTTCTGGCAGGGTCAAAACTGGAGCGGTAGTGAGTCGAGTCTTTAACTCCTGAAAACTCTTCTAACACTCATCCGACCACTGAAATTTCACCTTCTTCTAAGTTAACTTGGTCAAAGGAGAGGCTATGGAGGAGAAACCTTCTACAAACCGTCGGTAATAACGTGCTAAGCCTAGAAAACTCATGATTTCTATCGGAGAGGTAGGTCTGGGTTAATCCTTCACTACTGCTATTTTATGAGGATCTACTTGTATTCCTTCACCTGAGACCACATTACCCAAGAAGGTTACAGACTTCAACCAGAATTCACACTTACTGAACTTGGCGAATAACTGGTGATCTCTAAAGGTCTGTAATGCTAACTTTAGGTGATTGGCATGCTCTTCCTCATTTCTGGAGTACACCATAATGTCATCGATAAATACAATGATGAACATATCTAGGTACGATTTGAAAACCCTGTTCATTAGGTCCATAAAAGCTGCTGGGGCAAGAGTCAACCCAAAGGACATCACGACAAACTCATAGTGACCATACCGAGTTTTGAATGCTATTTTTGATATGTCGCTTTCTCTTAACC
>JACEIK010008114.1:16904-32986 GCA_018107945.1 Datura stramonium
CTTTGCATACTCGGTACCAGTGGTACTGACACCCGTTTGGGGCGCTGCATTACTTGCCTGCAGGTACTCACAGACGAGGAGCCGATCCCTCGTGATTCCAGCCAGCTCATTGAGTCATAAGCTCCTGTCATCCGGAGCTAGATAGCTAGATGTCCATTTTATTTCTTTTGTTGTACAGTATGGGTCTGTCCCGACTATTTTATCGGTATTCATAGAGGCTTGCAGATTGTATATATATATCTCTTTATGGTTAGTGGTGGCGGCCGTGTGGGGCCGTGCGTTGTTCAGTTGTTTAGTATTGTTGACTGTGTTGGCCGTGTGGGGCTGTATTCTGATAGTAATGGTGACCTTGTCGGTCACGTAGATATACAACATTCTTTATGTTGAGTTACAGGTAACTAGACAGCATAGTGGCCTTGTCGGCCCGCATAGGTTTCCCTATAAGAGTAGGATTCTGATTAGCTGATGACACAGGACAGGTGGCTATAGGCCCAGTTGGCCGGAGGCAGTATTTACAGCCGTTATATAGCCCGTCGATTCCAGGAATCTGAGATAGAGCCAGCCAGGCACCAGATGTGCTTAGGCTCACCAGTTTAGCAGTCCGGGTCCTAATGGGGCACCAGGTGCCAGTCATACCCCCCAAGGCGGGGCGTGACAATATATGAGCATGGAATTGAGTGGGCAGGAGGCCAGGGCTGGGGGCCAGGTGCACTGGGCACCACGCCGGCGCTGCCAGCCCAGTGTACCGGCTGGCACATCGTGCCGCACCACCCTTCCACTGCCTCAACACCTATATAAGTCCCTTTATGATTTTCTTCAATCATTTTCTAAGGTTTTCCTTTGGCAGAGCAGAGAAAGTAAGTGACAATTTCATCTGTTTTCCACTGATTTACGCCGTTAAACTCCGTCCAAATGAAAATTAGTATTGGATAATGAGTTCTATGCCTACGAGGAACATCCTTGCAGTGTTAATTCTTGAAAATTCACTAGGAATACCAAAACCCCACCAAGTAAAAGTTATAGAAATTGTTTCTAATTGAGTTCTAAGCAGCTACAAGTGATAGATAAGCGTTGCTACCTTCTAAACTCTCGGGAATTTGTGAGTTTTCAGTCGTATTGAATGAAGTTGAGTTATAGTTAATATTATTGAAAAATATCATTGTTTGTCGAGTCTTAGTATTGAAAATAGCCTTATTCTCTCAATGTAGAGGCTGCAATTGAGTGGAATTGCTAGCTACAAGTTGGAACTATTTGGATAAATGAGAATTGTCATTCGAGGTATGTTAAGGCTAATCTCTTCGGCAAGTTATCTCTGTCGTATAGTAATACGACCAATATCCTTTTAAGTAAGTCGTAAGCTTGTGTATTGTGATTAACTTCTTCAGATAGTTTTGAGATTAAAGTTAACTATTTTGGTTGGGACTAATCCCACCCTTTATAGCCTTTCATTGACCAACCTTAGGGTTACTAGCTGTCTCATCGCCTACGGGACTAAAGATCGCTCATAGGAGCTATATGATGTCTGGCAGGACCATATTTAGGCCTATAAGGCCATATTACTGTCCATCCATGAATGGACTTCTTCTTTTATGCCCTATCAGCATCATTGACCCTCCATCATGCCTTGTGTGCCTAGGGTGTATTCACAGGAGCCCAGAGGGCTCAAACACAGCTATAGGAGTCCAGCAGGATCAGTTGCAGACCCAGAGGCTAGGTAGGTTTGCAATAGCTACCCGTTGATTTATATTGACCGTACTAGGGGTATATAGATTGAATTGTACTTTCAAGGGTTTATGGGGGCCCCAGTGGGTTATTCTGTGCTGATTGTACCTTCTAGGATTTTGGAGGACAGGTAAGGTTCTTGTTTTTATTACTTAATTGTTAGCTATACTTCAGGTTGTGAGGCTATTCAAGTTATAACTCTTATCCTTCTTCTTTATTACTTTTAGTTCTTTTATCAGTCCTATAAGTCATTTTCACTACTGCCTTACATATTCGGTACATATTGTACTAACGCCCATCTATGGGGCGCTGCATACTTGCCTACAGGTGAGGATAGATGTGGTTCAGGACATTCTTAGCCGTCAGCAGAGTTAGAAGTTCAGTCAGCTCCTTTTCTCCGGAGTTGATAGTTAGAAAAGGTTTGCTCTTTTTATTGTACTGCCTTTAGGTAGGTCGGGGCCCTATCTTGACCACTATACCACTCTTAGAGGCTTGCGAACTATAGTTTTTCAGTTGTTGGTTGTTTTTGGCCGTGTGGGGCCTATATATGCTATATTTTTCTTGTTGGCCGTGTGAGGCATAGTTTAGCTAGTTAGTTAGCGGCCTTGTCGACTATAGTATGAATATAATTGCTTGTTTTTCTTCTGTTATGACTAGACATCATAGTGGTTATGCCGGCCCTCATAAGATCTCTTTATTATTTTGTTGTTGGGTTAGCTGTTTTTCCTTTATAGGTGTTGCGTGGCCTTGTTGGCCCGAGGCTGTGTTTATAGCCGAGATATAGTAGTTTTTTTTCTTGATTTTGAGTTGCTGGCAGGCATCAGAGTGCTTATCCCCAGCCAGGTCAGGCCAGGTCCCAGTGTGGCATTAAGTGCCAGTCATGTCTCCCAAGGTGGTGTGTGACAAGATTTTGGGTTTGTTGGACAACCTGAATAAGCATCACCTTCTCCATATACCTCACATGATGGTGGTGGAGTCTGAACCTGACTTCCTGCTAGTGTGGTCACAAGTTTTCTAATCACATTCACTAGTTGATTGATATATGCTCGAATTGTCGCCACACCATCTACTTTGAGCTTTCCTGGAGCCTTGGTTGTTGTGAATCCTCTACATGAGTCCGGATAGTCTTGACTCCCCGATGACATGTAGTTGAAAGAGCTTCTATTTCATCATAGCTCTTGGAAAAAAAGTTTCCCTGTGCGATAGTGTCAGGCAAGATTTTGGACTCCCGCTTCAGCCTTCTATAAAATTGTGCCTGATAATGCCCTTTGGCATCATGTGGCACGGGCAATCTCTAAAGTATCCCTTGTATATTCCCAAGCCTTAGCCAAGGTTCACCATCTCTCTGCACAAAAGCAGAGACCTTCCCTCTCAACTTTTTTGTCTTCCTTGAAGAGAAGAACCTTTTGATGAACTTGTTGGAAAGAACCTCCCAAGTGGTGATGGAACCTGCTGACTCATTTTTAAGCCATTCCTTGGCCTCACCAATCAACAAGAACGGAAACATCGTGAGCTTAACATACTCATCTGATACATTCTAATAGTGAAAGTTCTCACTCAGCTCCATGAATGCCATCAGATGCTTATGGGGATCCTCGTGCGGCTTGCCCTGATATTGGTGTGTATTTTGGACCAACCGCATGGTCCCTTCCTTCAACTCAAAGTTTTCAGTGATGGCCGTCTTGATGATCACTTTAGAAGCATTCTCCAAGTTTGGCATAAAAAAATTCAACACTAGAACCCTCTCTTGGTTGTTTTCCTTTTCTTGCTTGTTATTCTCCATAGTTAACCTTTGAAAGGTTATCTCAATTTTAGGATCAAAAGAAGCCAAAAGTGGTTTTTGACTTCTCGTAGATGGCATACACTGAGCACACAACAACTGTAAACTTCAAAATAAAAGAAACAAATGTGAAATACAGAATAGCGGAATAAAAATCCTAACCTACAAACGATCAATCAATCTTTAAGTCTCCGACAATGATACCAAAAACTTGATGTCACCCAAACGCATGCAAGTGCATGTGGTCGTCAACTAATAAAGGAGGTGAAGTATCAATTATCAATCCTTCAGAGACTTGTCAGATGAATCATTTAAGGTTACTTCTTTATTTTGCTATTCTAGCAAAAAAAGATATAGTTGGGGAATCATTTGAAGATTTGAACTAGTAAACTTGAAATAAAAATGAACTAATAAACTAAAGTTGTTGCAAACTTATTTGTACTTCAAATGATGATGAAAATCTAGGAAAATGGAACTTTCGCATCAGGTTGAGTTTTCAAGACGTGATTACACTAGATTAATTCTTCCTAAGGTTGCTAGTTGCAAGTTACTGTCTCATTTCATACCATTCTTTCGAGAATCCAAGAACTATCTCATGAACCCTAATGCCTATATCCTATGGTGTCACAGGAGAAACATAAAATGACAGTTATGCCTATTTTTATTTCAACTAAACAGGGTTGAAGAGTACATCTCTATCCTCATCAACAACTTCTAACCTTCAACCAATTGGACAAAGGATCTGTCACGCCCTGAGTGTACACCCTGGACGGAACACGATACTTGGAGTCACAAGTGACCCCAAGTCAACCACTGGTCTATCATACACTAGCATTATGAGCAACATAAAAATATATACAATAGAAGTCTTAAGAAATAATATAAATACATCATATAAATAAATTTTATTCATAGTTTTTGAAAATATTAAAACAACACTACAAGTCTGAAATACCCATCTAATTCCAAAAGCCACTATGACTGATGAGTTGATGGGACAAGGCCCCAGCTAACTCCAAATCTAAATAGAAGGAAATGAAAATGTAACTGAAAATAATAAATCTTTGTCCTCGAAGGATGAGGACTCACCAACTGGTAAAATTGAGATCTTCGATGAGCGGTCGGCTAACGAAGCTGAGACTGAGATCCTGCAGCTGTATCATAAAACAATTTGCCATAAAGGTAACCATCAGTACTTTGAATGTACTGAGTAAGTGAGAGAAACCATATACAATAGCATAAATAACAAGAGGAATATTGAACTGAAAGATATGCAATGACTAACTAATGCTACTAATCTGAATAACTGATGTATTGAGATGGTCTAGAAGACCCTTTCTGATGGTCAAAGCATGTTCTAAGTCTGGAATACTGATCTAAACTAAACTGAACTGAGACTGGACTAAAGTGACTAGTGGGAGAGTCTATAACCGATATGTAACCACGTGAGCTAGATGCGGAGTCCAATGTATACACCCCACCGGTAGGACCCAATATACCTTTCCAGGGTATGAAGGAATGAACTGGGTGATCACAAAAAAAGTTTGGGGCCAAGCAGGCCAATAAATATTGTAACCTTCGTTGGCAACGTAGTTTTGGGAACCTGGGTGTGCTGGAACCCCGGTCCGTTCGGTGCTAAGTCCTACTCCCATTGGATAAGCCTAGACTGAATACTAAACTGATAGCTAGAAACTGGGGCCCATAACTAGTTAGGGATATATATCCTAAAGTACCTTGAGAGTCTTATTGCACCAAATTCTGAAATTGGGTTCTAGACTGGTCAGGGATGCTTATCTAGAAGCGTCGTAACCGTCTAAGAACAAACTGTAATCTTAACTGGGGTCCTAAGGCTAGTCATAGCTATATACCTAAAGTGTCATGACCGCCTGGTGGACCAATAAATTGAATTCTGAATCTGATTATGATAATCGAGAGGTAATATTGACACCTCGAAAAATTCTGTAGTTAAACTGATCAGTTGACATTTCTAACAGACACTGAGTATTTTCACATTTTAACTAGAGCTAAGAAACCATGTATCGGACTAAGAATTTAGCATATAAAATAATATGGGAATTCACCATACTGATATAATTAGGAAAATTTCAAGGTTTAATTGCCTTAATAAAAGTCTAGTCTTTTCTACTCTTAGGGACTAGGGCTAAACTCAATGCACAAGGATATCCATCAATACTGTCACTCACTGGTGTAAAATATATATAATTAATATAAAATAATATCCACATGAATTGAACGAAGCATTACCAAAAATTTCTTTACATTCGAAAATCTACAGGGCTAGAACTGATAAATAAAATAGGGAGAAATTTGGGGACACAATGGAAGGATGATTCCCTTGCTGAATTTCAACATACCTGATAAAGAAATCTAACAAAATTCCTTGAGAATTTGAGGAGAAGCAAACTACCCTAGTTCTTTTCCTGAGAGTCCCTGAGAGAATTCTACGATCTAATTTTTGAAGGTTTGAGTGGGGAATGGGGAAAGAAACCTCTTAACCCCACTAATAAGTATGAAATCGTGTTTAAAACGACGTAGTTTAAAGTTTAGTAGGGTAGGAAATTACTGAAATACCCTATAAACCTCACAGGGAAAAACTGACTGTCAGTCTCCATGGGTGACCTAACAGGTCATGGTCAGTGACCACAACTCGTGGTCACACCCGTGAGGTGCACTGCCTAGGAATTACGGATGGTCACCACGAGGGATCTAACAAGTCATCCCTTGTGGCCACGAGTCGTTACTTGAGCCGTGAAGTCCACTGCTTCTCAAACCTGTAGGGCTCGTAACGGAAGATCTCACGATTCGTCCCTGGTGACCACAACTCATGGGCACCACTTGTTAGGTGTACTGCCTCTGATTCTTTTGCTTCATCCTGCTGCTCACAACCCTCCCCACGAATCGTGGTGAGTGACCACGACTTGTGGGCTCCTCCCGTCAAGTTCACTGCCTCTTTCCACCTCTTTACCCAAACCCCACTCCCCATTACTGACCTAACGACTCGTGGGGCCTGACTACGAGTCGTGGTCATGTTCGTGGGGACCTTATTTCTCAAGTTTCCAAATTCCTCACCTGGCCTAGCCACGAGTCACAACACGACTTGTGGGCTGCTCTCATAGGTCACCTCACGAGTTTTGAGTTTTTCTCCGTTTCAACTCCCAGATCTGATCTTTGGGCTTCCGAGGTATAACAATATCTCCTTCTTGGGAACATTCATCCTTGAATTTTTGAAAACACACAGAAAAGTAGAGAGGTGCAATTATCATATTCAAATATTGATCATTTAAACTAAAAACTGATGGAATGACTACCTCCAATTCAAGCTACATAGCTGAATTGAATTCACTTTTCATACATACATCCATAAATATAAAAGAAACTTGAACACGTGATCTGAACATGAAAACTACATAGAGTTCCAGGACAAAATTGATATCTCTAGCCGTAATAGAGCCGTAGAGAATAAGTGTGGGTATCTAGACATCATATCCACCTCGCCTTCCCATGTAGCTCCCTCGACATGTTGATTCCTCCATAAGGCCTTGACTGAAGCTATCTCCTTGTTCCTCAGCTTACGAACCTAACGGTCAAGGATCTAGACTGGGACCTCCTTTTATGAGAGGCTATCCTTTATTTCTACACTGTCCAATGGCACAATTGAAGTTGGATCACCAATGCATTTCTTCAATAGTGACACATGGAACACTAGGTGCACAGAAGCCAGTTCGGAAGGTAACTCCAGCTCATAGGCTAGTTTTCCAATTCATCTCAGAATTCTGTAAGGTCCCACATATCTCGGACTGAGCTTTCCCTTCTTTCCAAACCTCATCACCCCTTTCATGGGTGAAATTTTCAGATAGACCCAGTCATCCACAGTAAATTCCAATTCTATTCTCCTCACATCAACATAAGATTTCTAACGGCTCTGAGCTGTTTTCAATCTTTCTCTGATAAGCTATACCTTCTGCATAGCTTCATGAACCGAGTATGGATCGAATATAGTAGCTTCACCAACCTCAAACCATCCAATAGGAGACCTACACCTTCTACCATACAATGCCTTAAAAGGGGCTATCTGGATGTTGGAGTGATAACTATTGTTGTACGCAAACTCGATAAGACGCAAGTGGTCATCCCAACAGCCCTTGAAATCGATCGTGCATGCTCTCAGCATATCTTCTAGGGTGTGAATAGTCCGCTCAACTTGCCCATCTGTCTGTAGGTAAAAAGATTTGTTGAGCTTGACCTGGGTGCCAAGCCCCTTCTGATAAGACTTCCATAAATGTGAGGTAAAATGGGCACTCCTATCAAATATTATTGATAATGGCACTCCATGAAGCCGGACCAACTCCTGGATGTAAAGTCTAGCATAGTCCTTTGCTGAATCTATAGTTTTAACTAGGAGGAAATGTGCTGACTTAGTCATCCGGTCTACTACTACTCAGATGGAATCATGTCACTTCTTCCCACTTCGACGTGGGTATGCTAATATCCTGGGTCATACCTCTGGTCTTTGATGCTCTACCTTGACTTGCTAGCAGTTCGGACACTCAGCTACGAATTCGACGATGTCTCTCTTCATGTCGTTCCACAAGTAAATATCCTGCAAGTTGCGGTACATTTTAGTAGTACCAGGGTGGATGGAGTATATTGAGCTATGTACTTGATCCAATATCTACTATCTCAAGTCACTGACGTCCTGTATGCAAAATCTGCCCTGATAACGGAGCACACCATCTCCCCTATTGGAGAAAGCCTCAACCTCTTTCATGAGAACCGCTTCCTTGAGATTAAGTAGAATGGATCTTCATCCTATTTGGACTTAACTTCAACAACCAAAGAGGAGTCTGACCCACTTTGCATCACCACTCCACCCTCAGCTGAGTCAACCAACTGCCCCCTTAATCGAGCTAGTCTGTGAATATCCTTCGCCAACTCCGTTTTGCCTTCCTCAATATGAGTCACACTACCCATAGATACTCTGCTTAGGGCATCAACCACCACATTGTCTTTTCCTGAGTGATGTAGCCACTCATGTCATAATCCTTTAGGAGCTCTAATCACCTTCTCTAACGAAGATTCAAGTCCTTTTAACTGAATACATACTGAAGGCTCTTATGATCGGTGAAAACATCAACATGAGCCCAATGTAGGTAATGTTTCCATATTTTCAATGTAAACACTACCACTACCAACTCCAAGTCATGAGTTGGATAATTCTTCTCATGGACCTTGAGCTGTCTGGAGGTGTAGGATATCACTTTGCCCTGCTCCATCAGAACTCAACCGAGTCCAACTCTTGAAGCGTCGCAATACACTACAAATCCATCTGATCCTTCTGGTAGAGTCAACAATGGAGTAGTAGTGAGTCGAGTTTTTAACTCCTGGAAACTCTTCTCACATGCATTTGACCACTGGAATTTCACCTTCTTTTGAGTTAGCCTAGTCAGTGGAGATGCTATAGAAGAAAAGCCTTCTAAAAAGCGTCGGTAATAACTGCCCAAACCCAAGAAACTTCTGATTTTGGTTAGAGAGCTAGGTCTGGGCCAGTCTTTTACTTCTATTATCTTTTAAGGATCAACGTGAATACCCTCACTCGAGACCACATGTCCTAGGAAAGTCACGGACTTCAACCAGAATTCACACTTACTGAACTTGGGGAACAGCTGGCGGCCTTTCAGTGTCTGAAGCACTATCCTCAGGTGATTAGCATGCTCTTCCTCATTTTTGGAGTATACCAAAATGTCATCTATAAATACACTAACGAACATATCCAGATACTACTTGGAGACTCTGTTCATCAGGTCAATAAAGGCTGCAGGGGCATTTGTTAGTCCAAAAGACATAACCCCAAACTCAAAGTGACCATACCGAGTCCTGAAAGTTGTTTTCGGTATGTCACACTCTCTGCTCTTAGCTGATGATACCCCGACCTGATATCTATTTTGGAGTAACAGCTGGCTCCCTAAAGTTGGTCGAATAGGTCATCAATTTTGGGTAGGGGATACCTGTTCTTAACTGTGACCTTGTTCAACTGACGGTAATCGATGCATATTCTGAGGGTATTGTCTTTCTTTCACACGAATAGCACTGGAGCACCCCAAGGAGAGATGTTGGGTCTGATAAAACTTTTATTAAAAAGATCTTTTAGATTCTCCTTCAACTCTTTAAGTTCAGCTGGAGCCATTCTATAAGGAGGGGTGGAGATGGGCTGAGTATCTGGAATAAGGTCTATGCCGAAGTCAATTTCCCATTCAGGAGGAACTCCGAGAAGATCTTCAGGGAACACATCTAGAAACTCATTGACAATAGCGACTAACTCGATAGTTGGGGTCTCAGAGTCGGAATCCTTAACCCGAACTAGATGATAAATACATCCATTAGAAATAAGCTTCCTGGCCTTAAGGTAGGAAATAAACCTACCCTTTGGCACTCAACTACTGCTCGACCATTCTAGAGCTATCTCATTAGGGAACTAAAACCTGATGACCCCAGTTCTGCAGTCGACTGAGGCATAACCATAGTGTAACCAATCCATGCCAAGGATGAGGTCAAAGTCAACCATGTCTAACTCTACAAGGTCAGTTGGAATGACTTTATTGAATACTGAGATTCGGCAGTTCCTATACACCCGACTTGCTCTAACTGACATGCCAACTATGGTGGAGACCGAGAAGGCTACTTTAACTGACTCGCCAGCTGGGGTGGAGATCGAGAAGGCTACTGAAAAGACTTCTGGATTGATATTGAACTGAACTGCTATGTAGGGAGTCATGAATAATAGTGTGGCACCAGGATCAAGCAGGGCATATACATCTAGATGGAAAAGATGTAACATACCCGTGACCACATCCGGTGAGTTCTCCTGATCCTGACAAGATGATAATGCATAAAAACAGTTTTGGCGTTGACCGCCCTGCATAGCTGATGTGTTAGCCTGTTGTGTCGGTCGGCCTGCTGGAGCTGCTGAGGTAGTGGATTGTGATCTCCCCCGTTCTGTTGACGGGTATTCCTTAAGCCGATGCCCAAGTTTTCCACAAACAAAACAACCCTCCTGACCTTGAAGACACTCTCCTGGGTGATTCTTGCCGCACTTGGGGCAAGCTAGATACCTATTACCTGCACTGTAAATCTGAGTTTGAGAGCTGATTGCCCCACCCCTCTGATCCTGGCGGGACCAAAAAGTAGGAGCGCTGGCTGAGTTGGGTGTTAGAGCCCTCTGCTGCTACTGCTACTGTGGGTGGTTGCTACTGCCAGACCTATGATGGCCATGATGTGATTGGCCAGTCCTTGCTCGCTTATTCTTTCTCTCCATGTCCCTCAGTTTCTTGACCATAATCTGCTGGGTATAGACAATCAAACTGGAGAGATTGATATCTTTGATCAGCATCGTTGTTCTGCACTCTTTGAGGACCCGAATCGACACCCCATTTAAAAATTTTAGCATGCGAGCCATTGCCTCGGCCACCACCTATGGAGATTAATTTGACAACCTGGTGAATTCCAGAGCATACTCTTCTACGGTCTTGTTTCCCTATCTCAGTTTCATGAACTCCACTACCTTGGCCTTGCTGAGCTCCTGAGGGAAGAATCTATCCAGGAAGGCCGTAGTGAACTCCTCCCACTCTACCGGTCCTCATCTGCTGACCAACCCTCTTTCCACTGTTCGTACAAAACTTGGGCTACCCCTTTCAGCCGGTAGGCAGCCAAGTCGGCACTCTATGAGGGACTGACACCAAGATTCAGGTGATCTTCTTAATCTCATCAACAAATCCCTGTGGTCCTCTCCCACCTTAGATCGATGAAAGTCCAAAGGGTTCATCCTAGTGAAATCCCGCACTCAGGCAGCTGATGCGGAACTGTTGTTGTTGATTAGAACCGCCTACTGGTTCACTTGGTGGGTCACAGCTTGGGCGAGCAGCTGAATGGCTGCCCTGAATTCTGCGGTAGACACTGAGTCATCTTGAGGGGCTGCCGGAGCTGGTGGAGCAGACCATTGAGAATTACCGTCCCTCCTTCCATTACTATATCGTGGAGGCATAATTCACTGAAACGAAGCAAAGCATAAGTTAGGAGAATGATTCTAGAACTAAATTTCAACGCACGATAAGGAGTATGAAATAAAGGGAAGTTTCCTAATGACATCTCGTAGCCTTCCCTTCATAATTGTGGTGCACTTCACACCTATAAAGAGGACTCTACTCAATGCGGCTTTCAGACATCCGGGGATACTCTGAACCTAGTGCTCTAATACCAAGTTTGTCACGCCTCGTGTGTACACCTTGAATGGAACACGGTACTTGGAGTCACTAGTGACCCCAAGTCAACCCCTAGTCTATCATACACTGGCATTCTGAGCAACATAAAAATATATACAGAGGAAGTTTTAAGAAAAATATAAATACATGATATAAATAAATTTGATTCATAGTGTTTGAAAATATTAAAACAACACTACAAGTCAGAAATACCCATCTAAGTATGGAAGCCACTATGACTGATGAGTTGTTGGGACAAACCCCCAGCTAACTCCAAATATAAATAGAAGGAAATGAAAATGTAACTGAAATGAATAAATCTCCGTCCTCGAAGGATGAGGACTCACCAACTGGTAAAGCTGAGATCTTCGATGAGCGGTCGGCTAACGAAGCTGAGACTGAGATCCTGCAGCTGTATCATAAAATGATACAACATAAAGGTATGCATTATTACTTTGAATGTACTGAGAAAGTGATAGAAATCATATACAATATCATAAATAACGAGAGGAATGCTGAACTGAAAGACATGCAATGACCAACTAACGCTACTGATCTGAATAACTAAAGTACTGAGAAGACCATGTCTGATGGTCAAAGCATGTTCGAAGTCTGGAATACTTATCTGAATGGAACTAAACTGAGATTGGACTGAACTGACTAGTGGGAGAGTCTATAACAGACATGTAACCATGTGAGCTAGACATAGAGTCCGATGTGTACACCCAACCGGTAGGACCCAATATACCTTGCCAGGGTATAAAGGCATAAACTTGGTGATTAAAAAAAAGGTCTGGGGCCAAACAAGCAAATAAATGTTGTAACCTACATTGGAAACGTAGTTCTAGGAACCTGGGTGCGCTGGAACCTCGGTCCGCTCGATGCTAAGTCCTACTCCCACTAGATAATCCTAGACTGAATACTAAGATTATAGCTCAAAACTGAGGCCCAAGACTAGTCAGGGATACATATCTGAAAGTACCCTGAGAGTCTTATTGGACCAGATTCTGAAATTGGGTTCGAGACTGGTCAAGGCTGCTTATCTGGAAGCGTCATAACCATCTAAGAAAAAACTGTAATCTGAACTGGGGTCCTAAGGCTAGTCAGAGCTATATACCTAAAGTTTCATGACCGCCTAGTGGACCAATAAATTGAATTTTGAATCTGATTCTGACAACTGAGAGGTAATACAGACACCTTAAAAAACTCTGTAGTCAAACTGATTAGCTGACATTTCTTACAAACACTTAGTATTTTCACATTTTAACTAAAGCTAGGAAACTATGTATCAGACTAAGAATTTAGCATATAAAATAATATGGGAATTCACCACACTGATATAATCAGGAAAATTTGAAGGTTTAATCACCTTAATAAGAGTCTAGTCTTTTCTACTCTCAGGGACTAGGGCTAAACTCAACGCACAGGGATAAGCATCAATACTGTCACTAACTGGTAGAATTATCTAGAATTAATATAAAATAATATCACATGATTTGAATGAAGGATTAAGAAAAATTTCTTAACATTCAAAAATATGCAAGGCTAGAACTGATAAAGAAAATAGGGAGAAATTTGGGGACATAAGGGAAGGACTATTCCTTTGTTGAATTCCCACATACCTAATAAAGAAATCTGAAAAAATTCCTTGAGAATCTAAGGAGTAGACTGCCCTAGTTCTTGCTCTGAGAGTCCTTGAGAGAATTCTACAATTTGATTTCTGAAGGTTTGAGTGGGGAATGGGGAAAGAAATCGTTTAACCGCACTAATAAGTTTGAAATTGTGTTTAAAATGACTAGTTTAAAGTTTAGGAGGGTAGGAAATTACTAAAATACCCTTGAAAACTCACAAGGAAAAACTGACTGTCAGTCCGCACGGGTGACCTAACAGGTCGTAGTCAGTGACCACGACTCATGGTCACACCCGTGAGGTGCACTCCTAGAAATTACGTATGGTCACCACGAGGGACCTAATGAGTCATCCCTTGTGAACACGACTCATGGCTTGACCCGTGAAATCCACTGCTTCTCAAACCTGCAGTGCTCGTAACGGAAGACCTCGCGATTCGTCCCTGTCGTGGTCACCACTCGTTAAGTGTACTTCCTCTGATTCTTTCCTTGTTTCATACTACTGCTCACGACTCTCCCCATGAATCGTTGTGACTGACCACATCTCATGGGGTCCTCCCGTCAAGTTCACTGCCTCTTTTCACCTCTTTACCCAAACTCCACTCCCTACAACTGACCTAACGACTCGTGCAGCCTGACCACGAGTCGTGGTCATGTCTGTGGGGACCTCATTTCTCAAGTTTCCAAATTCCTCACCTGGCCTCCCCATGAGTCACATCACAACTTGTGGGTTGCTTTCACGGGTCACCTCACGAACCATCCTGATGCCTGGTGCCAGTTTTGAGTTTTTCTCTATTTCAACTCTTGGGTCTGATCTTTATGCTTCTAGATATAATAGGATCTTTGAATTTCTATTTTACATTTACTTATAACCCTTTCAGTTCCCTCTCCTGAGTTCAAATAAAAGCCAACAAATTTATTGAGAAGGTGATTAGTTTGGTGAATAAGCAATTAAAACAAGTAAATATAAATAATCTTTAATGAAGAATCAAAACTTGCAATAATCAGTCTATCAAACCTCAACCATCAGTTACGGCCAAAACCCTAGAATGGTCATTTAGCCACTCTTGTTCAAGAAAAAACCATAAAAATCATCATCATTCAAAGTAAAACATTAAAGAAAAGAGGAAACCTAATTAGGAACTTGTCTCTCCTCTAAAAGCTACGTTTAAACCTTTCTACGATCAAACAAAATTATGTAAGATAGCTAACAAATGACCTAGATAATGTATTTAAAGGTGAGCCCTGAAATGATGCTTTTGTCCTCAAGTAAATAGCTTCAAAATCAGCAATATCCATCTCGGACACGGTCTAGCGCGCCGCGCCCTCTAAAGCCCCAAGTTTGGCTTAATTTTCCTTTGAAGTTTAGCTCTGAATGCCCTACTCCAGCCATAGAACCAAGGTGTTAGCCAAATTTATTCACTTCTGAACACCTCTGGTGCCCCACTTAATCTATTGCACCAGAGTGTTAGTCAAATTTCTTGTAATTTGGACCTTTCTAGTGCCCTATTCCATCCATAGTGCCAAAATATTGAGAAAATTTCATAAGTCTGGGATGCTTCTACGGCTTCACACCTTTCATCTTACCAAGGCTTAGTTAAATTCTCATCTCCGTATTCCGGGACCTAGCTCCCACGCCATCCATAGCACCAATTTTGGGGCATATTTCTCTAATGTTCAGGGGTTGTCACGCCACGCCAGCCATAGCCCTAGGTGTCTTCAAGAAATCTTCTTTCTTCACACCTCGGGTCAATTTTAGGTCCTTTTTTCTTGGTTTCCAGCTCAAAATATCTAGAAACATTCGTTATCTCACAAGACATAAGAAAACATGACTTTACACATTTCATAAGGATTATAAACTCAAAACAAGGCAAAATGTGGGTAAAAACATAGCAAATAGGCATAAGAATAGCCCAACATCAATATTCAGTTTTACAATGTTATAACAAATGCGTATTTAACCCCATGTCCCACTTGCGTTTCTACTAGATTCATGTTTAAATCTTTTAATACATTTATTTACAGATAACATGCATTTTTTTCTTATTTTGATCCATAAATAGCCTCTCAATATAAGCTTTAGGACCTTTCAACTTTTGTCTTATCCCTTTTAGGAGGTATAGGGGAAAGTTGAGCTCCAGACGGAGTGTTATCGTAAGTTGGAGCTTCATTCTTCAAACTAGTAAATGTATCATCTAATTTTTCTTCTTCTAATCTACTTATTCCTCTAATTCTTCCTCAAAATTACTATTACATCTTTCTAATGTTTCATTATCTAGTACAATATCTAAATTAATATTAATAGGAGTATCATCAACATGCGTAAAGTCATCCGTATTAATTAGGCATTCATTGAGAGAAACTGCCACATTTTTTTAAAATTAGAACCTTTACTTTTTTGAGTAGTAAAATTCAAAATATTTGATATCAATTTAAGTTCACATCAAAAGTCTTTTGTCTTTCAGAATGTTTTTTACCAGAATCCATATTATAATTTATGAAGAAATTAATATGACACAAGAAGATTAAAATAAATAAGAGACAAAAATTAAATGCAGAAATTAAATAGATTGAGAGAAGGAAGAATGGAACGAATGCATCAAAAGTATGTGTAAAAGCAAACGATTATAACCAATAGTCAAAAATTGATGTAGCACCTAGCAATCTCAATATCAC
>JACEIK010008114.1:33924-61396 GCA_018107945.1 Datura stramonium
ATAATGGTGAGCAGTGGCGGAGGATTAACTATACAACATGGAGAAGAGTAGTGGGAGTAACTTCTTAAGAGTTATGGACATCCACCATAATTCTACTATTTCATAACACTCCCTTTTGAATGTCCAAAGATGATGTACCTCATTAAAACATTACTACGAAAAATCTAGTGGGAAAAAAAGTATTGAAGAAAAAAAACATATCTTGTAATATGCGTTTCTTGTTGCCTCGTTAAAAATCTGTTCAGAAAAATTCAATGGAATAAAATCTCGACTAAAAAAAAGAATACATCATGTATACTTGTTAGGTTTGTTATTTTTTGTTGAATGTAGTGATTTGAAGTTGTGGGATGAAAGGGGTGATGAATTAAATTTCATGAATTTGGTGGGTAGAACATTGATTGTAGAGAGAGAAAGTGCTTAGTTCTTAAATTCTTGAATGTGAGGAATCTTGAGTTATTGAAAATTCATGTTAATTCATTGTGGATTGTAGTAAATTTCATGTTGGTTGTTGAACAAATTGAATTTACCTACTTCCATGTGGGTAACTTGACTAATGAATTAAAGGAGGGAGGGTGAAAGGGATGGCCAAAGTGAGGCATGCTTGAAAAGAAAATAAAAAAATTAGAGGAGAGATGTGAAAAAATTCATGAACTTGGTGGTAATGTGAAGTTAGTGAATAATTTGGATGTTGATATTTGGGATGATAATGTGGGAAGTCTTGAGTACCCTATTTGATAAATTTTCACAAGTCTGCTAGCGAATTAAGTGTGGGGTAACTGTGTCACCCGGTACACCTACTTAGCTAGCCTTTTTGTCTATGAACTAATCTTGTGAAGTTCTTGATTGTTCATTGGTAGGTTTCATGACATCAAACACTAACAAAGGAAAGAAAATAGAGGTAGCTACCAAGGGTTTCAAGTAGCTCCAAAAAGGCACAAAAGGATTGAGTTCATCGGCCAAGGATCCCCTGCTAAGAGGTTTGGAGAAAAAGTAGTGGAGCCTCATGGACTAACATGGTTCAACATAAAAAAGTAGGTCGAATATGCTCCCAGGAATTAGATTGAAGAAGGACGCCTTGCACTTGAGTTCCCAACCATTCGGGACAAGGTCCACGAGTTGGGATTGGGCTACATCTTTGCCGAGCCAGAGGAGTGCAACCTCATTTTGCTGAGGGAATTTTATGCAAACTGGGACACTTCATTTGGAGAGAGAACCAAAGTGAAAATAAGAGGCCAGGTGATTTGTTTCACCTTTAATAGATTTAATGCCTTAATCAGAATACCAGTGGTAGATCCTTCCAAGTACTTCATTCTACTAGAAAAGACTCCATATTGTTACATTCGCCGTAATCTTTATGGTGAGCATTCATCATCCCGTTGGACAAGGGACCACAAGGGAACTCACTCCACAATTGCGTTCTTTTACTTGAATAAGTAGGTGAAAGTGTGGGTAAAGATTATTTATGTCCTTCTTCTCCCTGGGACACACATATCAAAGATAACTAGAGAGAGTCATGTTGGTATACATGTTGATGAAAGGGCTTCCAATCAACTTTGGTTGTGTTCTGAGACAACATGAGGCGAGAGATAATTACAGGTGAAACTACTATTATGGCAGTCTTCTGACCTAGTTTCTGAAAGAGGTAGGCATTGAGGAGGAAAAGGCGGACCTTTACTTACTCCTAGCAGGGAACCTAGAAAGAAAGATGATGGATGTCACGAAGGTAAAGGAGCCAATCACTTCCACAGATCCACCTCTTACTGTAGCTGATCGCCAGGCCGGGGATTATAGCTGGAGAGGCCACATGTTTGGCATGTTAGATTTGTAGTTGATGATTAAAGGCCGAACTGCCACAGATGATGAGATGGTGACCCTAGAGGAGAGGTACCCACTCACGGAGAGTACTATGGTGATGTGTAGAAGGGGACCAACCTTTGAGGAGTCGTTGGACGATGATGAGACCACGGTGCTTGTTGATGGAGTTGATGACTTTGACAATGATGATAAGAGGGATGATGCTTCCATGGGAGCCATGCAGATTGATGGCAAGGATGATGATAACGATGATCAGGAGTACAATCCTTATGATGATATCTATGCGTAGCGGCCCAAGAAGTTCCTTTTCTCTACCTACTCTATATATTTATGTGTGCACTAAGGAAAGTGCACCGTTTAAGTGTGGGTATAGGAAAGATTTCCTGTTTACTCTCTTTTTGCTATATTTGTAGTAGGTTATAGCATTAGTTTTCATTCCCTGTGGTAGTAGCTCTGTGATTGATTAGGTCATGTTTTGTAATAGATAGTAATGTTGATGATTGATAACCTAGATGATGCCTTGTGATGTTTGGATGACTTGTTCGTCTCTAGTAGTTAAGTTTGTTTAGTTATTTTTAGAGTCAAAACTTTTAAAACTTTTCTTGGTTTTTGGTGTCGTCATAGAGTAGTGACCCTTCCCTATGATCGACAGATGACAACCGTCTTAAGGACAAATTAGTCATGTGTTTTGTTTTAGGATTGAGTCACACACAATCACTTGTGTGCTCTTTGACATTCCACATAGACGCTAAGCTTGAGGCAATGAAGTGGTCATCTTAAGTAGAAATTCCATGAGTGACACAAAGTTTTATAATTTAACTGAATACACTTGTAGGGCTTAATAATGAATAAGGTCATTCAATGTGATTATATGAATATGTAGCTATAGGAAATTGACGAGAGTCTTAATGCCATGTGAGATGGTCTTAATTTTTTTGTTTTGTACATATTATACCATCTAGAACTTGCTTTAGTGTATGTTGGATAACTATTTGTTAAAGAGTTAAGAGATGATTAAGGTGTTTCTTTGAAAAGGCCATGTTTCCCATATTGTTTTACCTTCCTTAACATCTTCCCTAGTTAACCCCCTTAAGCCATAAGCCTTATTATTTTCTTAGACACAAAAGTATCTTATTTCCTTTTTGTTCTGTGACCTCAAGAATTGTTGATCCAAAGTAGTCTTAGGCACTTCGAGACATGAAAGTAAAGGTCCACCAAAAGTGTGAATGATAAGGGAAAGGAACGAAAGAAAATTGTGTGGAAAGTAAGAAAGAAAGTAGGAAGAAGGGTTGACCATAAAATGTGTTGGTTACTTACTGCTTGGACAATGAAAGAAAGTTTTAAGAGTGAATATTCTTATTGATTTTATAAGCAAAGACTAGCAGTGATGTAGTGAAAAAAAAGGGCATGAAAAGAAAAGAAAAAAGGGTGAGTAGAATGATAGGTGAACGAAAAGGAAAAAGTAGTGGACTTGAAAGATGAAAAACAAGACTTAAAAGTGCTTAAGATTAGTAGTCACTATCAAAGAAAAATCATTCCTACCCGTCTCTTAGCTGACATTACAACCAAGAAAAGTCCTTATGATCTTAATCTCTGAAAATAACTAAGTAGTCTAGATGTACACAAAGGTAAGCTTATGGTATGCTGCATATGTACACTACATCATTTGTGAATGTGAGTGTACCTAACTTATTATGTTCTATGTTTTGCATTGATAATTTGAAAGAGGAACATTACTAAAAGTAAGAGGCATAAGATATCTAAGTTGGTGTACTATGTGTTGCATATTTCGTATTTAATCATGTTGGCCCTGTTTTGAAAAAATGAGTTGGTTATAGAAGTTGTGTAGTCTTGAATGTGAAAACTATGAATTTGCTTGATGAATTGCTATAAGTTGATGAACCCACTTAAGCATATGTTCTTTGTTAGTTGTTTGAGTGTGAATTAATAGAGGTGATAAGTGGTGAGAAAATATGAGTTTGTGCACGGAGTTGAGGATTGTTCGAGGAAGTACAATGGTTTAAGTGTGGGGTGATGATATTGGGCATATTCTCAATCCCATTTGCCATGTTTTTACCCATATTTTACCTTATTTTGGGTTCATAATCCTTATGAAATATATAAATTCATGTTTTCATGTGTATTGTGAGCTAACAAATGTTTCTAGATGTTTTGAGCAGGAAACCAAGGAAAAAGGACCCAAAATTGACCCGAGGTGTGAAGAAAAAAGAGTTCGCAAAAGTCGGCCTGGGGCTATGGCTGGCGTGGCGCACCAACCCCTGAACCTTAGAGAAATATGCACCAAAGTTGGTGCTATTTATGGCATGGGGTGCTTGGTCCCGGACTTTAAAGATGCGAATTTGACTAACACCTTGCCGAGATGAGAGGCGTGGAGCCCCAGAAGCATCCTAGACTTAGGAAATTTTCCCAACATTCTAGTGTTGTGGATAGTGGGGCACCAAAAGGGTCTAAATTCCAAGAAATTTCACTAACACTCTAGTGTTATGGATGGAGTGGGGCGACAGAGGTGTTCAAAGTGCAGAATTTGGCTAACATCTTGTTGCTATGGCTGGAGTAGGGCGTCCGGAGCGAAACTTTAGAGGAAAATTGAACCAAACTTGGGGCTAAAGAGGGCGCGGTGCACCATACCCTATTATGGATGGATTTTTCTAATTTTGAAGCTATTTACTTAAGGAAAACAGTTTCGTTTGAGGGCTCACCTATAAATATAACATCTAGGTCATTTGTTAGCTATCTTACATCATTTTGTTTGATCGTATAAATGTTGTAACACATCTTTTGGAGGAGAGACACATTCCGGCTTAGGTTTCTTCTATTCTTTATCATTTAACTTTTAATGATGATGATTTCTATGTTTTTCCGCTTGAACATGAGTGGTTAAACGCCCATTCTAGGGTTTTGGCCACTGTTGATGGTTGAGGTTTAATAGACTAATTATTTCTAGTTTTGATTCTTCATTAAAGGTTATTCGTATTTACATATTTTAATTTCTTATTCACCAGACTGATCACCTTGTGAATAAATTTGTTGGATTTTTAGTTGAACTCAGAGAACTGAAAGGGTTAAAAGTAAATGTCGAATAGGAATTCAAAGATCCTTTGGCCCATTTGTTGAAGGTTAGAAGTTGTTGGTGAGGATAAGGGAATACCCTTCAACCCTATTTAGTTGAAATATAAGTAAGCATAACAATCATTTCATGTTTGTCCTGTGACCATAGGGATATAGGCAATAGGGTTCTGAGATAGTTCTTGGATGCTCGGGAGAGTTGCAAGAAACGGGACAGTAACTTGCAACTACCAATCTTAGGAAGAATTGATCTAGAGTAATCACATCTTGAAAACTCAACCTAATTCGAATGTGCCATTTCGCTAGATTTTCATCATCATTTGAAGTACAAACAAATCTGCAACAACTTTAGTTTATTAGTGTATTTTCATTTCAAGTTTAGTAGTTTAAATGCTCAAACCAATCCCCAATTATATATGTTTTTGTTAGGATATAAAAAAAAGTAACCTTAAATGATTCAATCTGACAAGTATTTGAGGGATCGATAATCGGGACTTCACCGTCCTATATTACTTGACAACCAAGTGCACATGCGTGGGCATGGGTGACATCAAATATATGGTGGTTAAAGAACTCGTTACGACTGGTGATGTGTCGAAAATTAATGACATATCTTTACTTCATTCCATAGAATTTTACATGTCTTTAGGAGTTAAATTAAGTAAAACTAACCTTATTATGCTATGTTTCAGGAACTCAAACAATGAAAAGATGACCATCTATCTGAAAGACAGTCTGTACTTCCTATCGTCCCCTCGTTGCTGTTGATTCTAGAAACCCAGCAAAAAGGCTCCTTACAGTACAGTTGAAGGGATAGACTGCCTTTTGAAAGGACAGTCCGTCAATCAAACATTGGATCCGAGCTAGACAAAAGGGATTTGTAAAGCGTGGTGCAAGGTATGGACCATCTTTCCAAAGGATGGTCCATCTTTGAAAGGACGAAAAGTTGAGGAATAGAGGCTAAAAAGTAAAGTACAATCTGTCCCTGTACACTTGGCACTCCAAAGTTTGAATTAAATAGGCTTTTTGTAATTAGTATAAATAGATTTTTCTTGTAATTTTTAGAGAGCTTTTTCAATATTCAGTTCATACTTAAGAGTAGAGGGTGGAATTTAGCTAGTTTACCCCTAGTTTCAAAGTAGATTGTAGGTCTAACTTGTAACTCGAATATTTCAATCCATCTATCCATCTATTAAATATTTCTATTTCTCTTAGTAAGAATGTCTAGTTACTTTGATCTTCTTCTTCTTCTCCTTGCTATAGGTAACTAAACCCAGATCTAGGGTTGTGAACCCTAATGATCCTAATAAGGTAAAATTATGTTTGGGATTATCAACATTTGATTGATTTTTTCTTTGTAATGTGTGATTGGTGATGACAGTTATCCAATCTTACCTAATTACCTTCATGAGGCTTGAAATAGCAAATTTAGGTTGGGTTAGTATCAATCAATAATAACTCAAGGCATAATCCTTGCTTAATAGATTCTCCTAAACATAGGTTAAAATCCAATTGGCAATAAGCAATTGGGTAGAAGGGGGTTCTCTTCAATTTGATAAAATTGAAGTAGATTAACAACTATGGTGCTATTTAAAGATACCCGTGGGTTTCCCAAGTGAATTGCCTGCATGTTCGGCCCTAGCCCATTCTCAATTCTTCCACATTAGGTGTCTTAGAGAAATCGATGCATAATAGGGGTCGCTTCCCTAGAATTATCTTTAATTGATAACAACCCTAACTTATTACACTCTTAGTCTTAGTTAAATTTCATTATTCTCAACTTGAATAGACTCTAATCTTGCAATATTTTACTGTTTAATACTAGATAGCTTGGGCTTCGAGTAGTCTCTATGGGATTTGATCCCAACTCCTTATTGGGTTCTATATTTGTTGCGATCGTTTACACTATTTGACCCTTAGCTTATGGTACCCTGACTTGAGATTGATTTTTAATAAATAGATAGCTCCTTGAAGTTGGTCAAATAGGTCATCAATTCCGGGTAGGGGATACCTGTTCTTGACTGTGACTTTGTTCAGCTGATGGTAATTTATGCACATTTTGAGGGTACCATCTTTCTTATGCACGAATAGTACTGGAGCACCCCAGGGAGAGATGTTGGGTCTGATAAAACCCTTGTCTAAAAGATCTTTTAGTTTCTCCTTCAACTCCTTAAGCTCAGTTGGAATCGTTCTGTAAGGAGGGATGGATATGGGCTGAGTATCTGGGAGGAGGTCTATTCCAAAGTCTATTTCCCATTTAGGGGGAATTCTGGAAAGATCCTCAGGAAATACATCTGGAAACTCGCTGACCACTAGAACTGACTGGATAGTTAAGGTATCAGCGTTTGAATCCTTGACCTGAACTAGATGATAAATACATCCTTGGAAATGAGTTTTTGGGCCTTAAGGTGGGAAATAACCTACCCTTGGGCGCTGAACTACTACCCAACCATTCTAATACTGGTTCATTTGGAAATTGGAACTTGACAAATCTAGTTCTGCAGTCAAATGAGGCATAACCAGAGTGTAACCAAAACATACCGAGGATAAGGTCAAAATCAACCATGTCTAATGATGTGTCGTGATGTTACGACACTTTCAACTCTTAAAACAAAGAAATTATGCACATTCCGGCTATGTTTATATAGGTATGATGTTTCTTGTGTTTAATGTTGCAGGAAAATAGGTTCGAAAGTGAACTGGGCAAATTAATACTGAAAACAATTGAAAGGGTGACTGCCGTGCACTTTACGAGTCGTTCGCAAGAAGCACGACTCGTTGCTGAAGGCGTGGGCAATTATTGAAGTTTGAAGAAGCAGAAATAGTGTACTTGAAGAGTTGAAGGAACGACTCGTTACATCTGGTAACGAGTCGTGAAGACTGGGAGAGAAATTATTTACAAAGTGACCAGTGGAGATAACGACAGACTTAACGAGTCGTTAGTTGACAAAACGACTCATTGATAAACACTGGAACCAATAGTAAGGTGCACTGGAATTGTGAAAGAGTTAGACCACGAGGGGCCTAATGACTCGTGCCCAGGCACAACAAGTCGTTAGGTGACCCCTTGCCACAACTGGGTATGATGCTGAGGACAACTATTTCTAGCAAGGCACGACTTGTCAAAGGTCCTAACGAATCTTCACCTAGACCATGGTCACTGAAGACCTGGTTTCCAGTTTTAGTTAGGAAAAGGTTTTCTTGGAACTATAAATACACTGTTTAGTTTTATTTTCATAGAGAAGCCAATTATTATTATTTATCACGTAGGATTTTGGTATTGTACGATTATTCTTGGGTAAAGAAACAAGGTGTATAATTTTATTCTTGAATTTGAGGATCAAAATCAACATTGGAGTTTTATTTAATTTACTTGGTTTTCTTCTACGATAATTTGTAAGTTGCAATTATGATTTATTTTATATTTTGTGATTGTGATCATACAAGCATGAGTAGCTAAACCCATNTAACTAGGGTTGTGGGAACCAAGATGAATTAACACACATAGGTTAAACACTTAGTGATTCTTGAACGGGGTTTAATGCATGTATTATTTTTCCCTTCGTTTTGATTGATTCTTGATGGTTGGAAACGTTAGGACTTGCCTTATTCTTACTTACTGGACCAAGGAGGTAATGAATGGGAAAAGGGATTAACAACAGAGATTTGAGGCTATCAACCCTCATCTAATAGCTTGAACTTGTCCGGGGATAGCTAATCATATATTAAGGGTAAGTGTTAATTAAACATACACCTATATACGGACCAAGTTGTGTGGGGATAATCATCTAGATAGGGGAACTACCATTTAGGTGAACCTAACTTACCAATATTGCATATTGAACACCGGAATAGATCACTAGTGTAAAAGCCTCGTGGTTATGAAGTCTTGGGGACACAATCCTCGTCAAGTCGTTAATTGAATGCAAATTGAATTTAATCTAAGCATTCAGTAGTTTTACTTTTGTTTATTATTCTATTTCTTTCCCCCTGTAGGAAATAAGTAACTCAATTGTAGAAGCTATTAGCATTAACTTATGTTCTTTTCGTATTCCCTGTGGGATCGACCTCAACCTCTAGTTGGGTTCTATATTTGACATCGACCGCTTTATATCTCAATTGTGAGGTGTAATTTGGGCGACATCATCTAACTCCACGAGATCAGCTGGAATGACTTTATTCAGGACTGAGACTGGGCAGTTTCTATACACCCGGCTAGCTCTAACTGACTCGCCAACTGGGGTGGATACTGAGAAGGGTTCTGAGAGGACGTCTGGACTGCTACTGAACTGGACTGCTACATAGGCAGTCACAAATAAAAGGGTGGCTCCTAGATCTAGGAGGGAATACATGTCTAGATGGAAGAGGCGTAACATACCCGTGACTACATCAGGTGAGCTCTCCTAGTCCTGACGGGAAGACAATGCATAAAAATAGTTTTGGCGTTGTCTGCCATCCGTACCTGATGTGTTGGCCTTCTGAGCTGGTTGGCATGCTCGAGCTGAAGATGTGGTGGATTGTGCTCTACCACATTCTGCTGACAGGCAATATTTTAGTCAATGACTAAGTTGTCCACAACCAACACCCTCTCAACCCTGAAGGCACTCCCCTGGGTGGTTCTTGCCGCACTTAGGGCAAGTTGGATATCTGTTGCTGGCATTGTAGCTCTGGGACTAAGAGCCAAATGCTTTGCTCCTCCGATCCTGGCGGGATCGAAAGGTAGGGTGCTAGCTGAGCTAGGTGTTGGGGTCTCTGCTGCTACTGTGGGTGGCTACTACCACCACACCTATGATGGCCGTAATCTGACTACCCAGTCCTTGCTCGCTTATTCTTTCGCTCCATGTCCTTCAATTTTTTAGCCTCAATCTGTTGGGCATAGACAATCAAGCTAGAGAGGTCCATATCTTTAATCAACATTGCTGTCCTGCACTCCTTAAGGAACAAGTTCAACACCCCATTCACAAACTTCAGCATGCGAGCTCTTGGCTCGGCTACCATCTCTAGGGCGTACTTAGAAAGCCTGGTAAACTCTAGAGCATACTCCTCCACGGTTCTATTGCCCTGTCTCAAGTTCATAAACTCCGCCATCTTTGCCTCCCTCAGCTCCCGAAGGAAAAATCTATCCAGGAAAGCTGTGTGGAACTCCTCCCACTCCACTGGTCCTACTCCCGCTGGTTGCCCCTCTTTCTATTGTTCATACCAGACCTGAGCTACCCCTTTTAGCTGGTAGGTAGTCAGGTCAGCACTCTCAGTGGAGCTAACACCCATAATACGAGTAATGTTCTTAATCTCATCCACGAACTCTTGGGGGTCCTCCCCCACCTTAGATCCTTGAAATGATGGAGGGTTCATACGGGTGAAGTCTCGCACCCTAGTCGCTGCTGCATATCCATTGTTGTTAGCTGGAACTACTTGCCGGGTCACTTGATTGGCGATTGTTTGAGCAAGAAGCTGGATAGCCGCCCTGAATTCCACGGTTGACACTGTTTCATCTTGAGGGGATACTGGGGTAGTGAGGCAGGTCTATTGGCGTTACTGACCCTCTTACGTTATCACGTCTAGGAGGCGTGATTCACTGAAACAAAATAGAGCACGAGTTAGAACGACGTCTCTGGGATTGAAATTTAATGCACAATAATGAGTGTGAACAAAAGAGAGTTTTCCCAAAAACATCTCATAGCCTCCTCGTCATAAGTTTGGCGCACTTCACACCCATGAAAAGGACTCTACTTGATGTGGCTTTCATACATTCCAAGGATACTCTAAACTTAGTGCTATGATACCAAGTTTGTCACGCCCCGAGTCTACACCCTGGACGAAACACAGTACTTGGAGTTACAAGTAACCCCAAGTCAAACCTTGCTATATCATACACTAGTATTTTGAGTAAAACATGCATAGCGAAAGATTTGAAATGATAACATAAAACATTTAAGAAAAAACTAAAACTGAAACATGAAGTTTAAAAACATCTTAACGATCTAAAAGTCTGAAATCAACTGTGTCTGAAAGCCATCTAACTGATGAGTTGCTGGGACAAGCCCCCAGCCAACTCTAAGTTTAACTGAAAGTAAAGAAATGACTGAAAGAATGAAATAACGCCCTTGAAAGATGAGGACTCACACTTCTACTGCTGAGGAGGATCTGAACGGCGGCGACTAACAACGTTGAGTCTAAGAACCTACGGTTGTATCATGAAACAATACAAAATAAAAGTATGAGTCAGTACTTTGAATGTACTGTGTAAGTGAGAGAAAACAAAATGCTGAATATAATTGAATAAAAATGACATGCAATGACCAACTAATATACTGAACTGAAATAATTGAAGTAAACTAAGATGGTCAATATGACCCTGTCTGGTGGTCAGAGACATGCCCTAAGTCTGAATACTAAGTCTGAGATACTATACTGAACTGAATTGACTGAATTGAACTGAACTGAACTACTAATCTGAGACTAGATAGGGCTGACTAGTGAGATAGTCTGTAACTGACATATAACCACGTGAACTAGACATGGAGTCCGATGTATACACTCCATCGGTAGGACCAAATATACCTTGCCAGGGTATAAAGTCATGGACTATGAGATCACTATCTGGGGCCATAAGGCCAATAAAACTGTAACCTACAGTGGCAATGTAGTTCTGGAACCTGGGTGCACTGGAACCCCGGACCCTTTTGGTGCTAAGTCCTACTCCCACTAGATGGTCCTAACATGACTACTACTACCAAGCTGATAACTCGAAACTGGTGCCCAAGACTAAGTAAAAGATACTTATCTGGAAGTACTTTGAGAGTCTTATCAGACCGGATTTAGTAACTGGTGTTCTAATACTGGTCAGAGCTGCTTATCTGGAAGCATCGTAACCGTCTAAAGAACAAACTAAAATATTGAATTGGGGTCCTAGGGCTAGTCAGAGTTGTTTATCTAAAATATCATGACTACCTAATGGAATAATGAAACTAAGTTCTGAGTCCGATTCTGATAACTGGGAGGTATCATAGACACCTCAAGGATTTCTATAGTCAAACTGATCAGCTGACGTTGTTCTGGTCAACCCGCAGGTTGCTAGGAACTGACTGAGACTAGGATGACATTCTATGTAATACAAAGTATATACACTTTCCGTCTGGAACTGACTAACATACATGTGACTAAGTTTCTACACGTACAAATATTATCGAAACCCCTAACTCTAACTGATTAGAGCAATTTCTTTCGAGAATTCAATACTTAAGAAGGATTCTACTTTCTAATTTTTCAAGAGTTAGGGCTAAAATTCTATTTCTCTGGAACATGCATCAGTTTAGTCACAAATTGAAGTAAAAACATCTACAATTAACATATAATAAGATTCCATATGAATTAAGCAAAGTATGATAACAATATCTTCACATTTGTAAACTCAGGATAGAACTCATAGTGAATAGAGAAAGAGTTCTGGGAGACCCAAGGGGAGAAAAATCTCCTTGTTGAAATCCCACTTACCTGTATAAGAAATCCTAGTGAAAATCTCTAAGAAAAACTGAGTAGAAATTTGAACCCTTGCTCCTGCTCTGTGCTTTCTATCAGAGTTTCTATGTTCTGCTCTAAAGGGGATTGAGTGAAATGAAGGGAAAGGGTCGTTCTAACCCTTTAACTGCCTCATACACGAACCCAAAACAGCGGGGTTTCCAAACTAAATATATTTGAAAGTACTAAAATACCCCTAGCAGAAAGAACTAAAAATTGCCCGATACCGAACAATGGGCCTCAGAACGGGTCGTTGATTCAAACAATGGTCTGTCGGAAGCCATCATTGGTTCTAATCTCTGAATATGGACTTACTAGATTGAAACCACGAGAGGTTACAATGACTCATTGGAAGTACCAATGGGTCGTTGGTACTTCTTGTTGAAATTGGTAGGGAAATTGGGCCTCCAAACAACGGAAGATACCACGGCCCATTGGATGGTCCAACGGCCCGTTCTGTCCTCCCGTCTTGGCCACTTCTTCTGACAACGAGTGTGAACAATGGCTTGTTGGAAGCTTCCACGGTCCGTCTGTTCCGCCCGTTGTTTCTCATAGTGAGGGGTCGGCTGAGCATTAAAGGCTCATACAATGGTCCGTTGGTACTAACCACGGCCCTTCATGTGAGTCGTCTGAGGTGAAATTTTTTTAGTTTTCTTTCTAGATTATTCTTAAAGTGTTTGAGCCTGATCTAGAAAAGTTTTGCGGTGTTACATTTAAATAACTGTGCTATTTGATTTGGAGGTAGATGCTATATATCAAGTAATAGAATTTGGGCTTAGCTTGGTATCTCGTTCAGGCTGTGAATTTCATCTGTTGGCCGCAGACTGTGGCATATTGGTAATGAACAAATTTCTTGGTTTTTTGATTTTCTGACATTGACATAGATGAAACATTTTTTTCTTTATAACATTGGCATAGATGAAACATTTTTTTACTTGGAAAATTTTCATTCATATATCTGCTTTCTATTTAGGTGTTGGCTTTTTGTTAACCCAGAAGAGTGCAAAAGCTTTTTTGTTAGTGTTGACATTTATGCAGGTTAACTTCCAAATTTCAATCACCTACTTGTGATATATACACACGTCTGTGTGCGCACACAGAGGGGGGTGATCTTTGTTGAATAGAGTAGTTGAAGATCCTATGAATATAAAACAAGCCACACCCAGGGTGTGCTCAATGAAGTGGATTGAGAATCATAAAGTTGTAGATTTAAATTCCAGTCCAAACCAAAATATTAGGTGATTTCTTCTCATTTGTTCTAGTAGGGATTTTTTAGTAGTTTAGTTAGTTGGCTACAGAGATATTCACCTTCTTGTTAAGGGTTCAATTCCCCACATTTTAATCCCTCACTCATTTCCTCTTCTCCCTCCTTAGTTTAAAAAAAGAAGAAAAGAAATCCCATTAGTACTAATCTTGGTGGACAGAGTGTAGAAGTTAACAGGTATCCTATGGAGTTAGTGGAGGCGTGCAGGTTATAATAAGTAAAAAACAAACAAGCATGATAGCTTCTTATTCAATCCAATATACAACAATGACGTCAGTGCAATCTTCACCTTTATTGAAGCGCGGAAGAATTTCACCAATGAAAGGAATAGTTATTTATTTTGTATTATTCCACTTGTAAATATTAGTTTAGAAGATTTATGAATTTTTTTCTTTGTTAAAGTGAATTTACAGTAATCATAATTTGCCAGAGATTTGAGCAGGTACATAAACATTATGGAAGTCAAGTATTGTCAGTTATTTCATAACAAAGCCAGAAAGAGAAGAAGCAACTGTGTTTTTTTTGTTTGGTTTCTTAAGCTCTGTTAATTACAATCTTGTTCGGCAACCCATATTTATCTACTCCCATAAGTTTATTTATAGAATATATGCGTCCACCAAACACAGCGTAAAACTAGGTCGCTTACTTGGTTCCTTGACATAAAGAAGAAACTGAATAACACAAGAAGTTTTACGTGGAAACCTCTTTTCCCAAGAGAGTAAAACCACGACCTACCCTAGTAGGATTTTCAAAACTCCATAAACAACTAGGTGATGTTTAGATTGCAATCTCTATGAAATCTATGAATTAAACTCTTAATCCCTTTCCCCTTCTACTGCAAGCCTTTGCAATAACTATATCACGAAGAAACCAACAGACTAACTCTAGCCTAGCTATCAACAAGATTACAACTCAAAACAATTACCTACAATATCTTCTCTTAGTGACGAGTAGGTTTACAAGTTAAGTACAAGAGACAAGAAATCAACAACATAAAATAAATACAATCAAAACATATTGCAGCTGGTTCTTCATTACTTTTTATGCTTGTCTTCAAGTGTCTTTTGCAAGATAGGAAGTGTCCTTATTGTGTGTAGCAAAAGTGAGTTCCTTTGACTTGTGCCAAACCTATATCAAGTGAGAGAGAAAGAGAGAGAGGGTGTTTTTCCACTGGGTAAATGTATGTATTTGGGAGTAGGTCTGCCTTTGTGCTGTGGCAGCAATGCAGCAGTGGCGGTCTGTAAGTTGCCTTTTGCCAGTTGTACCATGTTAACCTTCATCAGCCACTTCCAGATCCTTGACCTAGTTCTCCAGTAGGTTTGTTAGATCATCAAAACTAATACATAGTCCTACATCAATATCCCCCTTTTTGATGTTACAAACCTACCATCTTACAGTTTCACTTTGCACTAGTTCCTCCTTGCACGACCCTTTCACTAGTTTCTCCCTGCATGATTCCCCCTTTCACCAGTTCCTCCCTACAAGATTCCCCCTTTTGCCAAGTTCCCCCTTTACATCCTAACGAAACTTCCCACTTTTGGCATCATTAAAAAGAGAGCAGTAACATAGAGAAGAAATAAATAAATAGAGTTAACTCATGGGCGCTGAGGCAACACAACATGAATGAAGACAATGCAGTAAGTAATAAGACAAACAAAATAGATGTCATTCATACCAAACAAGAACACCCAAGTTACAAATGGAATAGTAGCAACATCACAATCAAAGTAAGAGATCCTGAAAAACCATACAGACTATGTTCAGACAAAAAGAGAGAAACAAAAGTAGGTTTTGACAAGGAAGGAGAAGAGGGGCCTGAGGTAGGGATGGATCAGAATTTGGAGAGAAGTTTGTCAATACGCTCATTGGATATGTGTTGATCGCACAGCATCTTGTGGGTTAGGTCCTCCAGCTGTTTCCCCAGTGCAGCATTTTCATTTTGTAGATCCAGCATTGCACCTGGTTCCCTGCCGGACTTTTCCATCTTCAGTAGAGCAATTTCAGCCTCCTGCTAAGCGAGCAATACTTTTAACCTATCAATTTTAGCGGTCCCACGCTACTGAACTTTAATCAATCTGGAGACTGTGGATTGTATCCCAATGCCACCCCGCTTGGCTACACACTCACAATCCTCCAGTGTGCTTATAGTGAACATCTTTTCCTCGTAGCAACAGTACCCCACCCCAAAGGAACTCCAAAGTGACCAAAAACATTAGTGAGGAAATAGCCATAAGCCAACCCATGTCATCCATATTTTGATCCTACAATCTTTATCATGTGCTCAATCATGATAGCAGGTAGATTCGGCGGTTGAAATAAGCTAAGGGATTCCATGATGAATAGATTAGCCAAGGCGGCTATGGAGCTATGCTCAGCCCTGGGAAGGATGACCTTTTTCACAAACTCAAATAGTAGGTAATACTCAGGCTTTATCTATTTTTTAAGCATACAATCATTGTTCAGGTTCCCATCTGGTTTCCCAATGAGCTTTTTAAAATCCCGAGAAGCTTGTTTATCCTTCATAATGAATTCACCAGCAATGTGCACATTCAATACTTTCCCAAGAGAGATAGAGTCCACAACAATTTCAACTCCGCCTACTGTAGCAGCCACAGTCTCTTCCTCAGTGGTGAATGTCAGAGAGGAATATAACTCAATAACTTCACTTTCATACATCGTTGGCATGGGAGGGTCAAATAGATGCTCCCAACCCTGATAGCTCACCATTTCTAGCAACTCCTACATCCCATTCATCGTTGCAATCTCAAGATAGAAAATGCTACCACCTAATACTTTCTGCCTTTGAACATTTTCGGTTCTCTTTGTCAAGTATGCATCAGGTTCCTTACGTGCAATGATTTTACTCTTCGATGGCACTGCAGCAATAGCCTTTTGAAGAGAATGTGATACTGTTACACCTGGTTCCTCTAGGATTTTCTCAGACCCAGTTGGGTCCTTTCCTCTTGTGCGGGCCTTGCAACTCCGACGAGATTCTTGCCAAGCCTCCGAACTCCCCTCCACCAGCGTAGGGTGGTTTTCAGTGTCTAGTACAACTATAGGAGATGATGGGGCATCATCTTCAAGCACCATCGATCTGTTCAACCTACGCCTCTTCAAGGTATTTTGATGATTCTCTTCCAGAACTAAGGTCGTTGATTTTTTTTTGCAGTACCCCGAGTAACTGATCCCTTCTTGGTTCCCTTCTATACCCTGGGATTTTGTTTGGATAAGGTTCTTACTTTCCTTTAAAATACCATATGAAGAGGAACTTCATCATCAACAGGGATAGAAGAGGAGGCAACAACAGGCATAGATGGAGGAGGAGATGCATCTGTCGGTGGCTCAGATGGAGTTGAGGTTCCATCCCATTTTGGAGGATCAGAGACAAGAGGTTCCTCTTGAGAAGATTTCACTTCACTTTCATGAGTAGAGGGTTCAGGAACTTTAATGGTATTAGATTCTGCATGGTCGATAGCAGGGGTCCGTTCCCCAAATCCACTGTTTCGAGTGGCCAAGGAAGTAATAAAACCTTAAATAATGGTTTTTTCATGTTGGAATTTCCCTCCTTTAGTTTGGATAAGTTCCCATCAAACAAGGATTCTCCAGATAGGTCAGAGCTTTCCTTTGCACGAGTCCCAGTTGTCTCCAGTAATCTAGTGGGCGATGCAACGGCCACCCTTGGTTCAACTTCATCACCATTACCGGATCAGACATGCCCATATAAATCCGGACCAGCCGACAGGGGAACTTCATTTAAATTGAATGAGATATCTGGCAGCCCTTCTTTGTGAGATGGAGGTAAACTTGTGAACTCACAACTGGCCCCAAGGTTCTAGGGACTGGGACATTTTTTGGGCTCAGAGTAGGAGAAAGAGGGGGTTGGAGGAAACTAGTGTATACAAGATAAGATCATCGGGGTTCTGGTTCCCTTCAGACAAGGACCTGTGATCGGGGGGAAGAAAAGGAGGAATGGTAGAGGATGATTCATGAGGCATGACTAAAGGAGAGAGTTTTTCAGTGGAGCGACGAGTTGAAGAGGAGAGATATGGAAGCTGGAGAGTACTGGAGGAGAGAGAATAAGCATGATGAAGAAGATGAGAGAGTAAACCATTTAAATGAGAAACAGACTGGTGTGACTGAGGGATGTGATGTTATAGGGAGTCGTATCGATTTTGGAGGTGGGAGAAACGGAGTTAATGTGGCACAGTCATAAATGTTCAAACTGAAACTCAAACTAGGACTTAGAAAGCTAACCTACTCAAGAGACTTGGTCCCATATAAGGTTTCCTTGGGCATTCTCCTTGATAGATGTGTTGTTTGTTTGTAGAATTACTTCTTCATGTCCCTACCATACGTGCATACCTGTGACAATATAGAGCTGAGTTAGACATGTTAATGTATAAATCTTCAAAGTATACCTGCACTCTGGTTCTAGCCATTTGACGAGGAGGTTGAATCATAGGATTAAGAATTTGATCTTATCAATCCTAACTTCAATCGATTTCTTTCAAAGTGTTCCCTTCTAAGTGTTTTTGTGAAAATATCTGCTACCTCGTCCTCTGTTGTACAGAATTGCATACCAATAAAGCCTTTCTCCACATTATCCCTAAGAAAATGGTGTCTGGCATCAATGTGTTTGGTTTTCTTATGTTGCACTGGATTCTTTGCCATATTGAGAGCATTGGTATTATCACACATCAAGGGCACATTGCTCAAAAAGATTCCATAGTCCTCAAGATGTTGTTTGATCCACAGTAGTTGAGCACAACATGAAGCGGCAACAACATATTCAGCTTCTGCAGTTAAAAGGGAAACTGAGTTCTTCTTCTTGGTTCCCCACGAGATTAAGGAGGACCCTAACAAGTGAGCCATCCCTGATGTGCTCTTCCTATCCACCATAAACCCAGCATAGTCGGCATCAGCATATCTAACTACGTTAAAATTATCACCTAAAGGATAGAAAAGAGCCATATCAGAAGTGCCCTTGAGATATCTCCAAAATTCGTTTTGCAATCTTCAAGTGTGATTCCTTAGGATTGGACTGAAATCGAGCACACATTCCTACGCTAAACACGATATCAGGTCTGCTGGCAGTTAAGTATAGCAAAGATCCAACAATTCCCCTATACACGGTCTCATTGACCGAGGAGCACGGTTCATTAGTGTCCAGTCGAGTAGCAGTTGCAAGAGGTGTGTAAATGAGTTTAGATCTCTCCATGTCAAACTTTTTCAGCAGTTCATAGATATATTTTTGTTGACTTATCATGATCCAATCGGCAATTGCCTGACTTGTAATCCCAAAAAGAAATTTAATTCGCCCATTATGCTCATCTCGAACTCACTTCTCATTAGTCTACCAAAGTATTCACATAGTGAATCGGATGTTGACCCAAATATGATATCATCGATGTAAATCTGAACAAATAGCAAGTTTCTTCCCTTTTCCTTTAAGAACAAGGTATTATCGATCTTCCCCCTTTTGAAGTCATTCCCAAGGAGAAATCTCAGCAGTCTCTCATACCAGGCTAGAGGGGTATGCTTCAATTTGTAAAGGGCCTTGTCCAATTTATAGACATAGTTGGGGTGCTCATAATCTTCAAACTCTGGTGGCTTCTTGACATACACTTCTTCTTTCAAGTACCCATTTAGAAAGGCACTTTTCACATCCATTTGAAATAACTTGAAATTCATGTATGATGCAAAAGAAATGAGGTATGCCTTATATACCGCTTTTGGGCAACCTTCTCAACAACTAAGAGATCCATTCGAGGAACGTGGAGACTAGTTGAAGTACTGAGCCTCCCGATATCAGGAGGCTCAGTACTTCAAATGAGATAATGAAAAATTATTTCACCTTTTTAGTTCTTTTTAGTTGGAACTTTAGGCGGTTCTCAAAAAAAGATAGCGAAAAAAATTATCCCTAGAGTCGAGACTAAGAGGAATGTATAAACCAATGCTTCCATAGATTCGATCGTGGTTTACAATTATAGCCTTNCTAAAATCAATCAACTAACTAGATATTTATATATATATTTGTTGCATTTTACATAGGTTAAATACAACACATGACATATAAAATATTGTCATTTTATGTAAATAAGTAAAATGTTGCTACTTTAGCCTACTTTTGCCCAAAATATTATCATTTTTGTAATTCTCTCTTATATAAATGTACACATTGGCCATCTAATTAATCAATATAGCTAAAGTATATATTATCTATATATTTCAATTAGAAATGGCAATAGAACAGAATAAGGCAGGACAAGTCTTGATTTGTTTAGATTTTAATCTGCCCTGTCCTGCTCGCTTCGCATTACTAGGCCCTACTCTGTTCCGTCCTATTTATATTATCTTTTATATATTTAATTTTTTACTTTTTGAAGTATGATTTTTACCACCCCATAGGTGGCTTAGCGTTGCACTTTAATTTGAATTTGAAGAACGCAGTAGCAGTGGCACCACCATCAACTTACAAACTCATCCACCATGGATGAGGGGGAAAAAAAAAGAAAAAAAAAACATGATTTTTTGAAAAATGATTTCCGCCAAATCCTACCTCGTTTACGTATATTTTAATTTTCTACTTTTCATCAAGTAATACACGTAGTTCAAGGTCGAAATCCTCAAACCAATCAAAATCGGATTTCTAGTTCACTATTCTTATGAGAAGAAGTTATGTCTCATTCATGTGATGAGAAAGCTGAGAATAAAAATCCTAACCATCCAACCGCTATTCCATCCCCGTTATCCATTGAACCTGCTCTGAATAATCCTGTGCGACTCCGTATGAGGACCTCCTTCTCTTCTGCCCACTCTGCGTTCACACGGTTCTCAAAGCAGAGGAGGAAGGGTGGGCAGCAGGTACCACGAGCCCTCTGTCCCACACATCTATCCAGAAGCAAGTGTAGTTCACCGGTTCCACCGAATGCTCCTATCTCTCGGCAAAGATCGTGTGAGTGTGCAGTTATGCTTCGGATGCTTCACCATAGAATAGATCGATCCAGTTCCTAATTAATTGTATTAAAATATTGTGTTTTAATTTTTAAAAATGTCATATTTACTATTAAAAAAATTAATTATTATTTTCTTTTTTCTACTTCACTTCTAACACACAAGTATCTTATATATATTCCTAAATTACATAGGAGCAAAGAAATACTGTAAAAATTGATGCTTAACATGTTATAAGATTAGATGTTCAAATAAGCTTAACACTTGAATGTTGAGAATTCAAATAATAATTTATAATAATTTAGAAATTTCAAAACAGTTACTATAATCAGAAATTGATGAAGTATTCACTAATTTATTTGTATAAGTTTTATCGTTTCTTGTTAAGTTTCATAGTTGAGTCTGTTTTTTTTTCTTTTTTCTTTTTTCAAATCTATTATTTTCTTTCCTTTATATAAATTTTGAATAAAATAATTTGCTCTGTCCTATCCTACTTTACCCTATTTAAATCTTCTGCTGCCTTGCCCTTTAAGAGTCTACCCTGCTTCGCTCCGTCTTATTTGTTGTCTTTGTATACATTATGTACACATTTTACAAATTAAATGACTCGAAGGACACATCCACTAACTTACTTTTGTAGGTTGGGCCCAGTGAATGGTCATAACTCATAATATTGAGCTCCATTTGGGCTACGAACTCTTTGCTGTTTGGCTAGGCAAGTGCATAAACAGTCACTTGAAAGATTGATTAATAAAAATTAAAAATAATAAAGTATTTAATATGTAGCCGCTTGGCAATTAAATTCAAATATACATAATTGAGGTTAAAAATTACAAATGTTGAACTTTATACTACAACCTTTTGAGTACGAAATTGAAATGGCCAAAACCTAACTTCCGAATATCAGTTCGAACTTTATCAATCAAATCTAAAATTAAGCTAAGTCACTTCACAACTCCATACCTTCAGACATATCATATATAATAATTGAATTTTCTATAATACCAAAAAATATTATCACTTGTGTAATGACACGACCACACTAGACACTAAATGATGGTAACATGTTAAAACGATGTTTTCCGTCGAAGATGTTACAAAAGCTAGCTTTTATGTTTACTTGTGAAAAAAGTTAAGCTTTTGTGTCTTGCACCAAATATCTTCTCTTGAAATATCATCGACTTAAGCAACTGCAATATTACATATTAAGTGACAGTCATAGTAAATTTTAACTTTATTAAGTGCAAAAGGAAAAAGATCTCTCTTTTTTTTCTTAAAGAAATGTCTTTTGTTTTTTGATAATTCTTTATTATTTCAACTTTCTAATATGACATGACATTTTTGTGTGTTCTATACAGAGGAGTAGTTACATTCATTCAAAAGTGGTCACTCAAACACCCTTCGTCGAAAAATTATATTGTGCATATACAAAATAATATTGTGTATATAGGGCAAAAATGATTTTTTAGAAATATATACTAATGTTTTAAACACTCTTAGCAAAATTTCTAATTTCTTTTTTTCTTCAAATTTATACCACTAGACATAGTGTCTAACGGCCTTTTACTAAAATAATAATACCAAAATCCTCAATAGGGATAAGTACAAGTAAGGGGGGTTAGACCTTACCTTAACAATCCTAATGAGTTAACAAACCTCTACTAATTAACAAGCACGAAGAAAATAAGAACTAGAGAAAACTGGGTATTCTATGATCATCATAGAGTTGTTATACACTCTATGATGATATTACAAATGAGGATGCTTAAATAATGCAAAAATATAAAAGTCAAGAAGAAAGATGAGTTATCAACCTCAAACTTCCTTTTAACAATGTATGAATTAAAAAAGATAGGTTGCCCGTCTAAAGTAACCAGAAGTATTTTCCTCTTGTCTTCTTCTTCAAATTTGTCCAACCAAGCTTGATATTTCATCAATTCCTTTTATATTTATTGGATCGTTTTGAAGCTATTGATACTATGGTGTGATTCTGCTTTGCCAGTTTCATCGCTAGGTGCCTCAAAATAAATTTTCCAGTAACTTTACCATCCCAACTATGATGTATTCCATGTGTCTTCTTTTTGCTTTTGTTGCTTCCACTTCTTTGAAGCCTAGGTGAGATATCCCCATCCATGACCATTTTATCAAAATTTATGTTCAACATATTATCTTCCTCATCCTCATCAACAAAATTCTCGCCCAAATCATTAGCATAAGCATTAGTTAGACTAAATCCCGACGCTAAGGCTTCTTGTTTATTTATTTTTTTTGCAATCACACTTTTAGGTACAAAACTGGAGCCTTTGGACTTAATTTGCTATTCAAAGGAAGAGGTGAAACTTGCTCTTTTCCATCAACCGAATCAACCCATCTAGTAGCACTCATGTCCCCCTGCTTTTCCTTCAAAATACTTAAATCATTTGTGAATTTAGCTTGAGAGAGTGATGACATACCTTTCACCAATCTTCATTCCATGTGGACAACAAGACCTGCCCGATTCACCTTATTGTTCACCAAAAGAATCCAAATATTGAGAAGAGACCTCATGAACCAAGGTGTTCAATGTGATTATGAGTGGCTTGATCACATTTTTTTCAGTCAACATACTATATATTTCAATTGGCATGCTAACTGATTATGAATTATTATCAAGATCAGCCTGAATCATAGTCTGATCCTTAGTGGGATTAAAATCAATTAACGCTAAATCTTTCTCTCCTATGTGTGCATCAAAAGAATTTTTGCAAACAATGTCCCTTGACGCATTAGGTGGAATGACTAGGTTAGATACTACCTGCTGCCTATTTTCACGACTTGAAGATTTAGTTTGACTCAGCGAAGAATCAATGCGAATAGCAGCTGATTTTGTTTTTGTAAAATCGTATTCCAATTTCCTGTTGCATTCTCGTCACTGCTGAAAATTTCAGCTTGCTAATTAGTAGTTTTCTCACCATGCTTTGAAGATGCAATTTGTACTTGCCTATCATGAATTTGTGATGCTACAACCGTGTTCAAATTCTTAGGCTGGGAAGCAATTGTTTGCACCTGTATAACATATTAACATCACAAGGTGTAGCTTTTATTACTCCATTTACAACAAAAATCTTCTTGATACCACCGGGTTGCTCCTCCACTTTCTTAACATGTCCAGGATCAACAAAATTGTCATATTTAATGCTCCTACAACCCGAACATCACCATCCTCCGATGGATTATTTTCAATGATAGTATTTCCTGTTTCATGCCTCCGTTTATCAATAGTTTGTCCAACTTTTTCAGCTTGATCAACTAAAATCAGAGCTTGTTGATTACTAACGACGACTTCTCAATCTAAGTCCTCATCTTGCATTTTTTTTAAATCCCTATAGCATTTACTTTACTAGAGTTAACCGTCCTTGCCATTGATAACTGAAACAGCCCCGTTTGGAAAAGTTAACTAATTCTCTTGCATCTTTTCATTGCTATTAGTTCCAGAACTTAAAGCATCTGATTTCTCACCCAAATTATTAACACTTTTTTGCAGCTCGTCTTGCATTAATAATTTCCCTAGCATCTTCCTGATGCTTTTAAGGTTTCACATTATCTTTCAATATAACTTCCCTTTTAGATTTGAAATTATTTAATCTGCATATTTCATCTCTGTGACCTTGATGTTTACAAATGCGGCAATACAAAGGTAAATAGTCATACATAATTATTCGATACACTACCTTCAGTTCATTCGACTCTGGCTCTTTACAGAGCAATCTCACACGTTCAGGCAACTCTGCTAGTAAGTCAACTTCCACTTTAACTCTTATTGTGCTCGGTCTTGTTTGATCTGTAGTAGTTCAATCAACAATCAAAGATCTGCCAACAGCTGAGGCTAGGGAATACAGTGCTTGTCGCGGAAAGAATTGCATTGGTAAATTCTGAAACGATATCCAAGCCAAAACAAGGAATGATTCTTCTTTGGGATTAAACCACGGGTCCAACGAAAAATTCTAAACTGATAGTCTTCCTCCATGAATTTTTCCTTAATAATAATTGAAAAAACTGTCGTAGAATAACACATTAACAAAATTCTCATGTGTTATCAATCGAGTTAAAATATGTCGAGAATCTAATAAACCAATGTTACACAGCCCTTTAATATTCAATTATTTTGGAAAAAACTCTCATATGAAAATTTTGCAACAGGAACATATTGCAGATTTTTTCTCTTTAATATACCTTTCAATATTAGATGTGATTCAAATACAATAGTAGATTCTCCATTGATTATCTCAATAAATTTCAACTAAAATATTTTTCCAGACGTGCGAGGGGTCGATTTGAGTAGTGTTGCATAAGTTCAGTATTTGGTGGATTATTTACTCCAGAGGGAGGTTGGGGTAAAGCATCCACGGTCATGGAGATGGCTAAACTGTCATTGAAGTCGCCTGAGAGAAAAGAGCGTAGAAGCTACCGCTAGATTTTTAAAGAAAAAAATTTCTAATTTCTCCACTAATTCTATATATATTTAATTTAAGATCACAAAATTCAATAATTATATCAAATAAAAATCAATAAATAAATTTAAAAATAATAAATATTAATCGAATAATAAAAAATACTTCTAAAACCAAAATAAAAATCGACGTTAGAGAACAGTTTTCATGTACTCATCATAAAATCAAAAGTACCGTCATCAAGTGACTCAGTTACACATTAGTTAGTCGTGCATACACACACACATATATATATGACTAACTAATTGCTCTACGAAATAGTCTCCTAGAACTAAAGTAAATATAATAAACCCAGCTGTTTTTATTCTTCTTTTTTTTTTGTTTGAAATATCAATCGATAAAATCTTCACTTATTCTTTTAGCACTCTGAATATCCATTCGTAAACCCAACTTCCTCGCCTGAAGATGAAATTGAGCCACCGCAGCCAACAATTTCACGGCCTGTTTTTGTCGGAGTATATCTAAAATCTTTGTCACCGTCGATCCTCGTAAATGCTCTGCCAATTCAATCGCCGACATCATTGACTGTTTCAGCTCATCAATTACAGTTTCTAAATCGGACGCCTCTCCGTCGATGACCGATCCCCCTCTTTTCATCAGCTCAAATATCGGCGGCTCCGCCACGCTTTCTTGAACCTTCGCCATCCCTTTTTCAATTACCTGTTTGAAATATTATGTAATTAATTAAATTAATTAGTAATATTTTGAAATTTTAATATCAAATTAGACAGAGACATATGGGTTCGAATTAAGGGCGACAAATTTATAAATGACTCCCCCAATTCGTCTAAATTTGAATAAATTAATTCCGTCCATTTTCCCCTTTATATCACATTTCAAAATTAGTCTGATTCAAGTTAAACATGTAGTCTAAATTAAACAATTTGATAAATGTGAGGTAAAACTCACTATATATCCTACTTATTTTCTAACAAATAACTCGCTCATTTATTAATTCAACTCATCTTAATTAAATTTAAATCCAAAAAAAGCCTCGCAAGTGCAAGGAATTAAAAGAAGTTAAATTTTATGTGGTAACTATATTACCTTCTCTTGTCTTTTTGTCTCTGCTTTTAGCCTCTCCAAATGTTGCCGTTGCTCTGTGGTCAGTTCACTTCCTATTGAGTAATTAATAGTTGGAAAGAGGGTAGAAGGTTTAAAACCAGCCATCCAAAGAAAAGTATTTTCTAAAGAAGTGTACCATGTTGGAGAAAGTAGAAGAAATACATCTCTATTTGTTGAATTGAATTTCTCTCTATAGTAATCTTGGTAATGACCCAAAACTTGTGTCACCAATTCACTGCTGCTCCTAATTTGTTCTTCAGTGTAATCAACATCAGGTGAGGCTGAAATTGCATTTAATTTTTCAAGAAAATTTTGGAGTTGTATAAGCCAATTCTCATAGTAGGCGCTGAATTCTAAAGAGGGGGTTTGTGAAGCAGAGTTTGATGCCATGTTTGAACTTTAATTTGGCACTGCCCTTACTTGGACTGTGAAGCAAAGACATATTCCGGATACATATATACATCAATTCTTGCAATTTATTCTTGGTCGGTTTAGTTTTTATTCTTAATTGTTAAGATTTTTTCTTGTGTCAAAAAGTCTCCAGGTCTAGATGGTGCTTCAGGTTTAATTGTTGATGGCGGTTTGGTTTTATTATTATTTATTTATTTGGGTTCAGAAATATGACAAAATTTCCAAGAAATATTAATCTATTCTATATGCGGATACTTTGTTTCTTTCTGTGGCATAAACCCGTCTGGGACGCGTTTAAACTTTTTTTATAGTATCTTTTGGGTCCCGTTTAAAACAAGGATCGCATTTTCTAGCCCACGGGCGGATCTAGCCATTGATTCACTAGGTTCAGTAGTTTGGTCAGATGAGTGCGTAAATGACAAAGTGAAAGTGTGGGGTTTGGCTTAGTACCGCTGCTCTTATACGGGCCGATTTGCTAGACCTTCACTTTATTACTCGCAGAGCTTTGAAAATTAAAAAATTACATAGTACCTGTTATAAAATAATAAAGGAAGAACAAGAATATTATAGAGAAAGAGAGAATGAGAGAAGTTCTTATTTCTCTTGATGGAATGAAATATAATGAAGGAGAACCCCTCTATTTATAGGGATAATTTCTCCTAATTTTTCTCCAAAATATAGACTTTCACTATAATATAAACACATGTATCCTACTCCAGTACAAATAGACATTCACTATAATACAAATATATTTATAACAGTACCTCATTATTTGCAGCTTTGAAAATTGGGAAAATTATATTTCCTGTGTTTCTTTTTAGTAACTAAGATAAAATTTACATATTAATTAAAAAATTAATAGAGATTG